>JARBWK010000006.1:91737982-91794102 GCA_030556195.1 Anolis apletophallus | reverse complement strand
GGGGGACTTCTGCTTCCAATGCTGTTTTTGTGTAATTTGTTTATTGCTTATTTGTCGCCCCTTACAGCAAATATAGGGGGGTTCCAAATTTGCAATCCACTATTGGCAGGCACTATTTGCAGGCAGGCAAACTCGTTTAGATGTTACTATGACAGGTGTTTAGGTAAGATGTATAGGGTAAGGCACTTTAGACAGGGGAGCTAGGGCAGGAATCAAGGAATGGATTAGCCTCCTGGCAAAAACTTCTTTCACACTTGTGTTGCACCTAAGGGCTCCGTCACTCAGTCATTCGACACTTGGGTGTTATTGAAGCTTTTCAATATAAACCAGCAATATAAGCCTACAAGGGGCCAGACTTTCGCCTGGCAAAACAATAGTCCTGACTCCTTGAACCAGGGTGGTTGAAAAGCGGCCAGACTCTTCCACTCTTATGCACTGAGTCCTTCCTTACTTTCTTTGGCTTATTTTGCTTCTTTACTTTTTGGCTAGTTTGATTTAATTTGGTTGATTGTTTATTGTTGATTGCTTGTTTAAGTTATTTACCTCCCTTGCTGCTGTCTTCTGCAACTCCTTCTCGCCGTTCCGTTGTTCCGCTGTTCCACTTCTTTTGTTTGCCCCTTCTTTCTCTGGGTACCCAATCCCCAATACTTTAGTTGCGCACCCGTATCTTGGCTGCTTCCAAAGCTTGCCTGCTTCCAAAGCATAGGTTACAGGGGTTTGGGGCTTGGAGCGAATGCGCCGGTCACCTTGGTAACGACGCCAACTTTTCTTCCTCCTGACGCACTGACGCACTGACGCTGACGCTAACGTTGGCGCTTCGACGCTGATGACGCTGATGATGCGACGACGCAGACACCGGCCTCCTTCCCCGCAGCTTCGCGTGCTTCACGTGCTTCGCGTGCACCTCTCTTGTTTTGTTTCCACCACAGTGTTGCTTAAAGGAACCAATTAAAGGGGCCGTCGCTTTTTTTTTTCTCCTCTCCTCGCCTTCGCAGCCACACCATGCAGTAAGAATCTTGATGTCTTCCAGCACAACTCTGTGATCAACTTCAGGCAAAAGGTAACCATAGAGTAGAACTGGAGGACCTAGAGATTTCTAGAGAGGTGTTCCCATAGGTTAACAAAATAGCTATTTTATTTGCTGTTTTTCCACTTTCACAAGGTTCTGTGGCCTTAACTCCCATCAAAATGATGGGTCTACTGAAAAATAAATGTGCTCCTAGATAATTAAGTTTAGAAAATGCCCCTCTGGACTTCCGTTAGTACTTTGGATTTTCACTTTTCTCTTTCCTGTATTTCTAATTAACTATACTAATTTCTCCTAAAAAAAATACCATATTAAATTGTTGGCATGTGCATGATAATAGATAGATAGTACTTCTTAAACACTGTATACATTCTAGAAAAATATATCCTCTCCCTTGTGTGCTCACTAGTTACATTTCTGTCAGTGAAAATACCTCTTCCTTGGGCCCTCCAGTATCACGAGGACTTTAGAGAACAGTGGCTACATTTCAACTTCTGTTTGTCTTCTCTCTTCCTACCTCCACTAATGCCCAAGCATACATCTAGCCTGAAGACATTCAATTAGTCTTGGAAAATAATGCAAGGTCAAACTTTGAAATTACCTTTTCAAGTTCAGAGAAAATTTCCAGAGGAATTTATTTTGCCTAGAAGGAATCTGTCTAGTGTCTACCATCACAAATTCCCAGACTGATTTAAAAAAACACCTCTGCACAAATTCCCAAATTACTACAAAATTGAATGGAATACAACTCACATAAGAATCTGAATTTATGGCTGATAAAAAAACATGTGGGTCTCTTCTAGACTACATATTTTCTTCTTTTCTATTGAATTAATTGAGTGATACGTAACATTACTATGGCAATAATTGTCTTTAAACTATTTTGTAAGGAATAAAATTCAATCATGGGAAGTTACATCAAAATCTTCATAATTGATTTTGTTGATTTCATCAGCAGGTGAGTATATGGCTAAACCTTTAAAATTGCTGGTGGCATACAGGTCCTTCTCAAAAATTAGCATATAGTGCTAAAGTTCATTATTTTCCATAATGTAATGATAAAAATTAAACTTTCATATATTTTCAATTCATTGCACACCAACTGAAATATTTCAGGTCTTTTTTTTGTTTTAATACTGATGATTTTAGCATACATATCTCAAAAAATTAGCATATTCCATCCGACCAAATATGCTAATTTTTTGAGACAGTATATTTGGATTTTCAGGAGCTGTATGCTAAAATCATCAGTATAAAACAAAGATCTGAAATATTTCAGTTGGTGTGTAATATATGAAAGTTTAATTTTTATCATTACATTATGGAAAACAATGAACTTTAGCACTATATGCTAATTTTTTGAGAAGGACCTGTATATAAAATTGCTTGTGGCATATATACATTTTCCCAATGACATTTGTTTCCATTTACTACAACAAATATCATGTCTTGGGAACAGTGTTTCAAAAATGCCCCAATAGCATAACCAATGTTTCTATCACAACACACATACACAAAACTCATTACAAGACCAAGAATAAATAACACTAAAACCAGAAAAAAAATTATTCGGTCCAGGAAGCCTGAAAGATTGGTTGTTTGGACCTAACCAACCTGCCAATCAATCAATCTTCTTTCATCAACATTTTAAGCTGAATGGGTCATTGGCCAACACAAATATTGAGCTGGACAGAATAGAACAGTACATCCTCTCTTTTCTCTAACGATCCTGCTCTGTCTTCACACAAGAACATTGTCTCCATTATTCTAGCCATTAAGATAAACCTGCTCTCATTTTCTGCAAAACTCTCCCGCAAATGTTTAAGAACCTAAGAGCCCTGCTGGATCAAATAACATATCTATCTAGTTCAGTCCCCTATATGGATGATTGCCCAAATGCCTTGCCTATTGGAAGTCCATAGGCTGGACATAATGTCAAGCCTTCTGTTCCTTATAGTTTGACTCTCTATCTTTCCTTATATACAGAGTGGTAGTAGTGCAGTATACCCTTTTCTCTTCTTCCTATACAGAAAGATTAAGGATGTGTGACCTTAAGATGCTGTTGGGTTGTTGTTGCCCTCAGTCCTATCCAGCATTGCCAATGGTAATGGTGACAAAACTGAAGTCCAATATCATCTGGAAGACCATCCACAGAATTAATGACCAGATAAACATACCCAACTGGTTCTCTCTGTTCACACAGGTTTCCATGATATCCAACATGTCAATCTTCTGCTTTAAAAACCAAGAATCTCATTATCATCATCTTAGTTCAGTGGTTTCTAACATGACTGTATTCGGATTTGTCTAGATATATAAAAGTCAAAGTATATATGTATGTTGGTTGGTTTGTACCACAAAGGCACCTATAAGGCTTGATGGCTCTGGACCAAACATGGCACACATATCCTTCATTATCCAACCTAAAATAATTGTAGGGTTTGAACTACAAAATCAACTCCATTTGGAGTGTGAGCACCAAAAGTTTTTAAAAATGGCAATATATAGATAAGGGGATTTTAAAAATAGCCACACCATATTTTTTTAAATTAATTATTTGGTCTTATATGCCACCACTTCCCAAGGGCTCAGAGCAGCTTACAACACGACAATATAAACAACCATGAGGCGTAACACACAGTCATGAAGGCCACAGTCTGGGCATCCATCCCATAAGGAAGCAAGCAATTTAATTAAGATTTTTATTTTGGAAGATGGGTGTGTGTGTGTGTGTGTCAGCACCTTGTTCTGAGTCTGAGAGACTGTGACTTCCAAGAAAACGCCAGATGAAGAAAGAACAAGGAAAGGGAGAGAGATGAGGGAAGGGAAGGGAAGGAAAAGGAAGGGAGAAAGAAAGAGAGAAAGAGAGAGAGAGAGAGAGAGAGAGAGAGAGAGAGAGCTAAAGAAAGAGACAAAAAGGGAAAGAAAAAGAAGGTAGAGGAAGGAAGGAGGGTATGATGGAAAGAAAAGAAGAAAAGAGGGACAAAGTGTATGAGGAAATGGAAGGAAGAAATGGGTCACAAAGAAAAAGCAAACCCAGGGAGCCCCTGGTGGCACAGTGGGTTGAAGTGCTGAGCTGCTGAACTTGCTGACTGAAAGGTCGCAGGTTTGAATCTGGGGTGCGGTGTAAGCCTACTAATGCCTCAATTAATGTAATTGTATTAGTATTTATTTTTCTTTTGAAATTTATCAGTAGTTGCTGCATTTCCCACCCACAGCTTATACTCGAGTCAATTTGTTTTCCCAGTTTTTTGTGGTAAAATTAGGGGCCTCAGCTTATATTTAGGTTGGCTTATACCCGAGTATATACAGTACCTAGTAAACTAAATTTTGCATGCAAGGCTATGTGATTATATTCCCCCACATCACTGGTACCAATATGCCCCATGACTGCTGACTCCTCTCCAATACTACCCACCAACCAGTGTAGAAAAGCTTAGCATCCATAACATTTGTAACAAACTTTGCAGTCAGATCACTAAGCTCTATAAAACTTATATGGGCCACAAATGTGTGGGCATTCATAATATATGAATTATATCAGAGGTGAGCGATTCTAACTGGTCTTGGGGACCAATGTTCTGGTCTGAGAACATTTGGAGGCTTCACCTATTGCCAAAATACCCAAACGAAAAACCCCAAACAAACAATTGGAAGTGCCCAAAAGTTCACTTCTACTTTTGAAAAATTGTTGTTGTAGTAGTTGTTATTATGCGCCTTCAAGTCATTTTTTGATCATAAATTGAACCTATCCACAGGCTTTCTTGGCAAGATTTGTTCAGGTGAGGTTTGCCTTCTCCTGAGGTTGAGAGAGTGTGAGCTGCCCAAGATCACCCACTGGGTCTCATGGCTGAATAGGGATTCATTATGTTATATTGAAGTCCCAGCCCTACATTCAAATCACTACACTACATTGTCTCTTAATACCATGCTTGCTTTTAGCACCACCCAAGCACTTTAAAAGTTATGGGTCAATGTCCAAATGTTCAGGGAGTCTGAAACTCACTTAAAGGGTAAACCACTGTTACCCCTTAAGGTTTCTCAGGCATATATATATATATATATATATATATATATATATATATATACACACACACACACACACACACACATATGGTCTGGGTTTATTCATAGTTTGAAGGTTACAAACCTCTCAGGGTGCATGGGGTGGGGTGAGAGATAACATTTCCTTCTTGTATAGTTAGAGTACACTTGAGTACATATACACAGAAGGTTGGGCAGCTTTCCATGAGGCCCCATCAGCCTCTTACTGATTCCATTCTCATGCTCTTCCATCCAAATGCTTGAGCTTAGGAGGGAACTGCTTTTGAAATACAATTTTAGAAATGGTTACGAAAAATCCATTGAAATGACCTCCAGCCAAATAAAGACTGTCCACCCTGCCAAGAAGAAAATGTTATTTGATGCAACCGAACAAGGAAATGTTTTTCAGCAAAATGACTTTCTACTGGAAGCCTGAATAAGCAGCACCTTCAAGCTGTTCAGCACTCTCGCTAGTAAAGAAGAATTTGAAGTATAATAAGGGAACTATATGGCTCTTCATGTGCTCTCTTAACTTAGCCATCAGGTAATGTCACTTCGTGTACTACCAATAATTTGATTGTAGGTTAACTATACATCCCAGCAAGTACAACTCCCAAATGACAAACTCAACCCCCAACCCCAAAATATTTAGATTTGGGCATATCAGGTATTTGTGCTAAATTTCATCCAGTGAATGAAAATATATCCTGCATATCAGATATTTACATTACAATTCATAACAGTAGCAAAATTACAGTTGTAAAGAAACAACAAAAATATTTTTATGGTTGAGGGTTACCACCAACATGAGGAACTGTATTAAGTGGTTGAGGCATTAGGAAGGTTGAGAACCACTACTATAGTACATAGCACATAGGGAAGCCATTGTGCAACAATGCACCTTTTCTAATGACAATGTACCTTTTCTAAGGACAGCTAAGAATTGTAACTATTGCTAACTCCTTTGTTATTTGCCACCATGGTGGGCCTACCACAGATACTAGTGATGAGATCTCCGAGATCCCAATTTGAAAACCATGCTAGGCATGGTTTTCAAATTCTCTCAAGGAAATATAATAGATTTCAGCAAAATGTTTATGTCAAGGCTTTTAGGAATCACTGTTTTACTTTACTTTTCTGTATGGAAAAGGTACCCAGTGTGTTTCATTGAATGTCACTGACAAATTGCAGACTGCTGCTGTCGTTTTTAAGAACACTGTAGTCTACTCTAAGTAAGTTCATAATCACCTTTAAAAGCTAAGTGAGCTGGGCCACCAATGTATTAAAATATATGATAACAAATGCAGTCAGCACTTTCCATACCATATGCTTGTAAATGCTATTCTACAGGGAACCAATTAAAACTATGGAAAACTTGGAACACAAACATATGGACCAAGACGGAGCAACTTATCTTGTCACTGTGCTGCTTGCTCAGTACACTGATATGGGAACAGATAACACTGTATTATGTGACAATTAATTGCTAGTTTAATTAAAATGCATTTAAAATCAACGTACAGCCCCCATCTAGAGCTGTAATTCTCATTTTGTTCTTTTGTGGACAGAAGCTGGCCTATCTTCAACATTTTAACAGGTTACTGCAAATGAAGGCTAGTAGTTGCATGACATATTTTTTTCTTCCTATCAATTTTTGGTTCTTTCTCTAGCAGATCATATTTTCTTTTTATCAGAGGAAGAGTGGGATTCTTTATCATCCATTAGATGCTGCAGGAGACCTAAAATAGAAGTAAAATGTTGGCATTGCTATGATTCAAGTAACAGGAATCAATATCATTTTATGGAAGTGTGAAGAGTATAACTACTCGAAGATGCATCTATTATGCTGTTTGGGAGTATGGGTCATAACAGCAAGTCTCTCAGCAATATCCTTTGGGAGGTTTTAGTTGTATATCTGTGTTGTTTCTGAGGAACAAGTTGGCTTAGCTATTGCAAATTCGATAGCAGCAGCAGTGCTGAGAAATGTTCCCTATGGGACATCATTGCCATCAAAATCCCATCAAGCTGCTTTCCGAACTGTAGGAGAAAAATACAAGAATCCAATTCCCATATCTTGCCTCACACACACACAAGCAAAAAAACATATTGTAGGGTTGTACAGTGTTCCCTCACTTATTGCTGGCATTAGGTTCCAGGACCTCCCGCAATAAGTGAAAAACCGCGACGATCATTTCTGTTTAATATACTTTTTATTTCATAATTTAGGAAGATATAAACAACCCTTCTTGAGTGGGTTGTTGTATGTTTTTTGGGTTGTATGGTCATGTTCTAGAAGTATTCTCTCCTGATGTTTCACCTGCATCTGTGGCAAGCATGCTAGGAACATGGCCATACAACCCGAAAAACTTACAACAACCCAGTGATCCTGAAAGCCTTCGACAATACAACCCTTCTTGATATAATCAAAAGGATCTTTGAAGATCTAAAAATGAAATAAATTATTTATCAAATATTACCCCTGAAGAAATATGAGCCAATTAAGTGGGAAACTGCCCCTCCAGAAGTGATTGGCCAAGCAATGACAGAATTCTAGATCAGTAGTTCTCAATCTGTGAGTCCCCAGATGTTTTGGCCTACAACTCTCAGAAATCCCAACCAGTTTACCAGCTGTTAGGATTTCTGGGAGTTGAAGGCCAAAACATCCAGGGACCCACAGGTTGAGAACCACTGTTCTAGATAATACAGTCAGCCCTCCATATTAATGAAAGTTAGGGGAAGAGAACCCCTGCAAATGTGAAAAATGCTATCAAATTCAGATTGGTGGCATGGGGGATCCATGGCCCCCTGCCAGTCATCTCCCATGGGAGAGGCTCTTTGGAATAATCTGAAGACACTCCCAATGGTGGGAGTGGCTTAGAGACATTCCCCATGCTTGCTGTCTTTGGTAGGTTGCTGGGGCATAATTCCTCGCTCTCCCAGTTCCGACTTCCAGAAGGCCTGGACAATCTATGCAGAACCACGAAAGTGAAACCAGCAAATGTGGAGAGCCAGTTGTACTGCATTGTTAATTCCAAATTCAGTTATTTGTGTTTTCAGAAACTTCAAAAAACAGTAATGGCTATGCCTACTTGGGCCAGTAAACTACAGACTGAATATCGTGTATAAAATATGGCACAAATGTACATGCAGCAAATACAAGGGTGATGTTTATCTTATCTACTACTAAGATGTCAAGTTCTTATCAGTTTTGCAGAATTAGCCAAGGCACAAAGAATACACAGCAGTCACCATTATAATACATCATAGAGCCATTAAGCCCCTTACATCAATAGTATTCATTTTAAAAGGAGTCCAGAGCTCTTAGAATAATCAATAATATGCATTGTAAAATCTCCAAGCAAAATGTGCTGTCTTCTGAAGTTATATAAACTATAAGAAGGGGAAGGCCAATGTTAATTTCCTCCACTTACCCAATACATCCTAGCAAGAACTGCAAATGCATTATAGTTTCATATTTCTTAGTGCTTAGCATCCAGTCTGTAATAACTACCGTATGTTTACTTGTTCATCCACACTTTCTGGAAACTGCAGTTGTAAAATATGCAGAAATATACATGTATGGGTGGGAATCTCTTGGATTCCAGTATAGGTGGTGGCTGCAGCAGGCACATCAGCAATGTTAGGCAATTGGGCTTATAAATAGGTTGCACAGAGCCAACAGATTTGGTATGCCTGCTTTGGTCAGCACTGCATGATCCTGGGAAAAGTGCAACCACTAGACTAATGCACCAACAAGATTCCAGCCAAAATATAGTTGTCTTGGGTCGTAATTTGGGGCAGGGTGATATGCTAAAATACTGTACATACTATTATTAACAATAGTGACAGCTAAGATTCAATGGCTCTGGGGAAACAATGATAATTTCAGTGCAGATAGGTGCTCTGAGCACAATTCCAAACAAACTGACCAAGTATCTTAATGAATATGCTATAGATAGGATCTCAATGCCACAATTACAAAAAAGTAACACTACTTGGAATCTGGTACATTATCCAATGATATATAACTGCTTCCTAGATTGTTCGATAGAACCCTAATCACTGGTGGTCCAAAAACTTCAGTTAGTTATGCCTAACCAAGAGATGATGATGGCAATGATGATGATGATGATGATGATGGAGGAGGGAGTTCAGTTTGGGGTCTTTTTGTTTATATGCATGGTATAACTAAGTACAGTCAGTCCCCAAGTGACAAACATCTGACTGAATGGTTGTGAGACAGCAGGAAGAAATGCCTTGCCCAACTTACTGAGCAAGGAACATTGCGGCGGGGGGCGCTCTCCCTCCTGCCATGTTGGGTGCAGGGAGCTTCTCCTCCCCAGAAGCCCCCTGCATGGCAGGAAGTTTCCCGCCACCCAGCTGGCCAGCCAATCAGCGGGCTAGTCACCCCCCGCGCCTGGATTGGCTGGGTGCGGGTGCGTTTTGTCCCAGGCAGCCTTATCAGGCTGTCCTGGGTCTCTCAGGCACTGGGACAATAAACAGTTGTGGCCATTTTCTTCCCAACTCAGTGTTTGTGTCTTCATTGGACTGCTGGCAAGAGGAGGGTCGCCCATCCACATGCAAAGAGAAATCTACCCCTCGAAAGGGAAATTCATTCCTGAAAGTTATCACAGGGAAAAGGTGTCTAAACTGGAACTTTTTCGTAAATCCTTGTTTCCACAACAAGCCAAACTTTTCAAAATCCAATCATCACAGGGACAGAAAGTGAGGTGAAATATGAACAGGGTCATAGACAGCAAAACAAACACCACAGACATGTTAACCTTTTTCTATATTATCCACAGCACACACACTCTCGCTCTCTTTTTCTTGCTCTCTCTGTATGTGTATGCGTGTATGTGTGTGTGTATATGTATGTGTGTGTGTGTGTGTGTGTATCTGGAGTTACAATTTTTAAACGTACCTGTTCTGACTTTTATATAAATTCAACTTAAGAGCCAATCTATAGAACCTAACTTGTTTGGAACTTGGGGGCTACTTGTATTAGTAAAATAGATAGTTAAAACTAAAATATGCTTGTCTTGATTTTAGCAGCATTGCTGTCTTTACTGGAGTTGTTTGTAGATTACATTTCACCTGATTGTATATTTTGGTTTATGACTAATCCTGATCAAAGTACATTCAGGCAGTTTTTGTCCTTGCATGTTCATGTTAGTATTGCTTTGGTAATTATTAACTGAGTTACATCTAAGGTGCTAAGGCACAAAGCACTGAATATTCCAAAGCTGCTCAATAAAAGGGTTGACATATTCTGAGGATCCTTTTCAAATCTCCCTAAATAGCTTTAAAAATAGACCAAAATCCTAAGTTGTCAATTCAGAAGCCCTCAAAGTACACTTTGTCTTCTGACATTCTCCTGAAAAAACTGGAAAACATTAGAAATCCAAATGCATCCAGGTTGAATTTTTGGGCAGACCACGTTGAGTCTACACAGATGCCAATAGGGTCCTATGCCTGCCAGTTGTCCACATGTACATGAGAGAGAAAATATTGCTGCTACCTACTTTAAAATACCTTTGGTTTGGCCCCCATAAAATGAGTACATTGGTTTACAGGTATAGGTTCCACCATGTTCAGTTCAAATCAAACAAATCTAATCTTTTTTTACAGTCAGTTACCATGTTCAGTTAAAAAAGTAGAATAGTTTTTATGATCAGCTGCTATAAATAGATTATGTCACAAGGAACTGGTCATTGTATTTAATCTTTTTGAGAATGTAAACAGAAGTTATAATTGATAAAGTAGAAGCTTTAGGCCCCTTGGTTGTGCAGTGGGTTAAACTGCCGAGTTGCTGAACTTGGGGACCGAAAGGTTGGCGGTTTGAATCCAGGGAACAGGGTGAGCTCCCGCTGTTAGGCCCAGTTTCTGCCAACTTAGCAATTCAAAAACATGCAAATGTGAGTAGATCAATAGGTACAGCTCCAGCAGGAAGGTAACGACGCTCCATGCAGTCATGCCAGCCACATGACCTTGGAGGCATCTACGGACAACGCTGGTCTTCAGCTTAGAAATTGAGGTGAGCAACACCCCCCAGAGTCGGATGCGACTAAACTTAATGTCAAGGGAAACCTTTACTTTACATAAAGTAAAAGCTATTTTTTTTGAAGTGTAGCTTTGATTAAGTATAGATTTACATAGTCTAAATGTTTACAAAGTTCTGAAGAGACTTACTGTATTTTGCATAGAATTATGGCAAAATAAATAGACCCATTTCTAATTCCACAGCAAGCTGGCTTCAGGAAAGGCAAAAGCTGCACATCACAAGTGCTGAACCTGACTCAAAACGTAGAAGATGGCTTTGAACAGCAGCAGATCACAGGAGCTGTCTTCATAGACCTGTCAATGGCTTATGATACTGTAAACCACCACCTCCTCCTGAGAAAAATGTATAATATCACAAAGGATTACCACCTCCCCACCACATAGGAAATCTGCTACAAAACAGGAGCTTTTTTGTTGAGTTCCAAGGCCAAAGAAGCAGATGGCAAAAACAGAAAAACTGCATTATCATGGGGTGTCTGCGCCCTACACCACTGGAGAAATTACACTGTTTAGCCAGTATTGCACCACCTGACATCCTCCGGGAAGTAGCAACCAATAGTGAAAGGACCAAGGCAGTGACATCTCCAGTCCATCCCCTGTTTGGATATCAGCCAGCACGCCAATGACTTATATCAAGAAATAGTTTTCTAAGAGATACAGAGACACTTGCTAGAACACCTCAGCAAGTGAGAGTCCAAAAGTGGCAGGCTAAAACCCAGCACCTCAATCAATGGCTGATACCAAATGAGAGACTCCCTCCTGGGCACACAGAAAACTGAGCAATTTGGAAGGTGCTGAACAGACTACGCTCTGGCACCGCGAGATGCAGAGCTAACCTTCAGAAATGAGGCCACAAAATTGAATCCATGACATGCAAGTGCGGAGAAGAGCAAACCACAGACCCCCTACTGCAATGCAACATGAGCCCTGCCACATGCACAATGGAGGACCTTCTTAGAGCAACACCAGAGGCACTCCAAGTAGCCAGCTACTGGTCAAAGGACATTTTATAAAATACCAAGTCTGCAAACTTTGTGTTCTGTTTGTTTTTAATGCAATGCAACTGTTTGGTTCACCCCTGACATGATAAATAGATACATAGTCTAAATTCAAGAAGTGAGGGTGCAAATTTGAAATGAAGGATAAACAGAAACTCAGCATGCTTTCAGAATCCTCTTGAGGCCATTTTCCCCCCAGCATACTGTTAAAATGGAAAGGGTTGCCCTTGCAATGAACCCTTTGTTCCCGAGAACTATCATGCCCATACCCTTAAAGGTTATTGGGTAAAGAAGTGTGGTTTCCCTGCATAGAAATAGTTTTTTTTATGAACCAGTTGATACAGGCACAGGTGAATCACCTTGAAAAGAGGGGTCATTATTTTACTGTGTGGTTCTGCAGGTCTGACTCTTAGAAAAAAGCCACCTCCCAACCATTCTTATGCAATGCACGTTTATTGGCATTCAGATACTGGATAATTTTATTACAGAATGTCACGCCATTCCATATTTCAAACAAGATGTGAACACAAAGCAACGCTTTGCTATGATTTGTAGCTTTGTATCAACACAGTAGATTTGTTGTTTTCAGTTTTTTGTTCCTTCTAATCCAAATTGCCTCTTTATTCAACAGTGAAAAAAAGGGAAAGTTCATATCCTCAAGAGAAGACATTTAAAACATATTTAATGCTCTTTTGATAGTATATTTTTAGACTATCAGAACTGGTCAGTTTTTTAGACATGTTGCATATTCCTTATCTAAAATGCTTGAGCCACTATTTTTGATTTTTGATTTTTTTAATTAAAAAAATTGGAATACCTGTATTTGCCTTTAAAGACACATACATCTTGAGATAACTTGAAGATAGGACTCACGTCTAAAATTTATTGATCTTTCATACGCACTTTATATATGTTTCCTGAATTTTATAGACAATACAGTACTTTTAATTTTGTGCATAAAACAAAGTTTGAATGCACTGAACCATCAAAAGGAAAGTATTTATAAACTCAGTCATCCATGTCAACAATTATCGATTACAGAATTCTGGATAAGATATGTTCAACCCATACTACTTCATGCACATAAGACAGTGGTTCCCAACCTGTGGTCCATGATGTGCAAGAATGAAAATATGGTCTGCAGCCTCACCATTACTACACCATTGCCTCAAAACCACATGGCAATGAGAGTTTCTAGTCTCGCGAAACCCCCTTATAGCGCCAAGGCAACAGGGATGTCAGGAGGGGAGAGGCTGACTACCCACAAAAGATTACTACTACCCAGGCATGTATTTCCTGAATCAGCACCCTCAAATAACCAAACCAAATCTAAAGTTGACCAAAAACCGATTTGTAACACTTTTGGTACTAATGTTGGAGAGTTGTCCCTAGTCAAAGTGGTCCCTGGTCAAGTGATCCCTCATCAAAAGAAGCTTGGAAACCACTAATATAAAACAAACATCTATTGGCATTCTACTGGCAAAGGCGACTTTCAGACTTTTCCACTCATAGATAAATGAATGAATCTAAAAGTTGCCTTTATCAGTAGAAATTTGAATCTAGGCTTTTGAAGTGACCAGAGAAGGTTGGTGCTTCTTTTAGGTTCTCATGGGATGGATTAAGCTACTGGTTTTTTGGCCACCCTTTACAGACACTGAGATAGCTCCTCTTTTGGTTAAGAGTTAAAGTACAGTAATCACATTGGCCCATGAATAAATCAACCCAGATTTTTGGGGTTAATTTTTTTTAATTGAAAGTTCTAGACTTATGTATGAGTATATAGGGTAGGTCACGAAGTGCTGTGATATGAACTGAACTGTTAAGGGTTTATACTTAAAGTAATAAATCATGGGATTGGTTTACAGCAAATAGCCTCTAGTATGCATCTTTCTCTATCTGTGAAGAGCCCTCTTCATTTCCACCATACAAGAAGAATCAAGCCCAACAAGCCAAGATTTAATGTGAGTAGAATAGGCCAAGACTGTCATTTAAAGCAATTTCCATTCTTTTCTCAGTTGCAAAAAAAAGGAAATCCGGGTTCCTCAACTCCCTGCTGCTAATATCCCATTAGGAAACATATTACAGCGTTTTACATAATGAATTGACTGTCAGTCATGACGACCATGCCAAGTGTAATTAAAATGAAATTAGGTCAACAAATACATATGCCAACAATGTATATTCTCACTGGACTTTAGAAAGGATTTATCATACACATACAAGGTCCAAAATCCAATTATTTAGGATTTCCATAGTTGTGTGTATGTTATACAATTATAGCACGACTACTCTGATTATTTTGATTGCTCTCGTTGGACATTTGAAAGGATATAAGGTCCAAAATCAAATGATATACAGCAGGACCTTGGTATCCTCCATAGACACTCAAGTCACATTATATACAATGATGTAAAATAGTGCCCATTCATTTGTACTTGAACCCTTGAATGAAGAATATGTGGATACAAAGGGCTAGCTGTATGTGTTTTGTGTCTATGTGATTTATATATATTATATTAGTACTCTGGTTATTTTGAGCCATTCTCTTAATGAGCCACATTAAAAATCTGCTTTCAGTACAAAATAATATAAGACATAACATAAGACCTCTTACTATTACAATTTTACTTTATGTTTACACAGCAAATGAACATGCTGTCCTTTTAAGTGAGTGCTCTCTACATTTCTGCTAACTTTGTTTATACTGTAAATGCAAAGTTGAAATAGTTAAGCTAACAGCTCTGGAAAAGAAATCTCTTTTATCCAAATTTGGTTTTATTCTCCAAATATATAAAAATCAAGGGTGCGGTAATCTGCTATGTTTTTGTACATTCAGTAATAAATCACTGCACAATAAAACTGTCTATTAAAAAAGAAGGCTCTGACTTAAGAATGATGGTTAGTTGCCTAATTAAAAGCCGCTCATCAATCATAATACAAATAAACACACACACACTTTCCCTCAAATGTATCAGAACTGTGCAGGTGGCAGCAATGTTTAAACACAGCTGTTACTGTTAGGATCAGTTCTGGAGCAAGAAATTTGTCTACGGATTCAGACAAAAATATTTGCACACTGCATATTTTCAGTCTGTTTTTTAATGGAATGGTAAAATGTCATATTTAAACTATTATTTTTGCAAAAATATTCTTGGGGCCCTTCTAGATAGGCCCCATATCCCAGGATCTGATCGCAGGTTTTCTGTTTATCCCAGATTATCTAGCATTGCAGAATCATATAATCCAGTTTAAAGCAGAAAACCTGGGATCTGATCCTGGGATAGAGGGCCTGACTGGAAGGGCCCCAGGTCTCACCACTCTTTCTACCCAACAAAATTTAATAAACATTATTTCTTGAAAACAACGTTTCTCAGTTGCCCAGAGTTTTAAATGAACCTATCAGACAGTTTGGGTTACTCACAATTAATGTCACTACTAATGGCCTGATGGTATCTAAAGCAGTTCAGTTGTGCAATTAAATTCTTCTTTCTGTTTTTTGTTCTATTGACCAGGCACACCTTTTTCTTGTAAGATGCAACAACATGTATCAAATCAAATTCAAATGTAATTTCAGATGCAAATTGTTTAACTGAAAAAATGGGAAAATACAGTGCAATGCAACCCCAATATGCACAGGACTTTATGCTGATGGCAACAATGTTGCAGATAGAGAAGACTAAATGTGCCAAACATCTATTGGACATCGAGGATGTTATGTGGGTGGGTGGGTGGCACTGGTGGATAATTTCTTAAAGACAACAGCAGTAATGTGTGTTAGTACTGTGCAGAAGAAGGCATATCTTTTAATATGTTTTTTACTATGAAAACACAATGATTCCAAATAAAACAAGAGGTAGTAGCAAAAGATGAGACTCTCCCCACATTTTTTATTTATTTATTTACTTCATTTCTATCTTGCTCTTCTTACCCCTCAGGGGACTCAGAGCAGCATACAACATACATCTAGGCAAAAATTCATTGCCTCATTATACAAACCATACAAAACATAACATAAAACCACTAGAAACAATAAGCATATAAATACCATTTAAAACCATTAAACATATTAAACCATAATAACCCCATACACAAATAGTACATTATACCAAGCCTTTAAGCACCCTACTAGGGTCTCCCCCTTCTAGGGTTGCCAACTGTCCCTTATTCTAAGGGACGTCCCTTATTTCGGTCCCAAATTTCATGTCCCTTATTTTCAGCTCCTGTATTGATGGGGCAGGTGGCAGCAGGAGGCGAGGCTGGGCCAGTACATATACACACATACTTCCTTCTTCCTCCTATTCCATCCTGCTACCCCTTTTGGCTCCTCCCGTTTCCTCTCGCCTCCCCGTGAACGGCCGGGAATTGAAATCCAAGGCTGCCCCCTCTTGATTGAGAGGCGTGCGCAGTCCTTTTGGGTGGGACTCCATTTCCCAAGAGCCCTCGCTCCTGGGGGGAGGAGGAAAAGGAAGAGGGAGAAGGGGGCCTGCCGGTCTTCATGGCGCCGCTGGTGAGCAGTCTGAAGGAGCTGCAGGAATGGGGAGATATGGGCCCGCATGGAGCTGGTGATCATGGAGACCCTTGCCCACCTCTAATGTGGGGCCGCCTTCACGGTCGACCACTGGGAAAGGAAGGTGACCCCCTTGCCCAGGCACACAAATGACAGCCACACCGGGGTTGAGGGGCGGGTGGGGGGTCTCTGGAGGGCTTTTGAGCCGGATGGGCATCTGTCAAGAGGGCTTGGGTTGTGCCTCCTTGCAGAATGGCCCAAGTAGATGATATTGCCCTGAATGAATACGGAAGGAGACTTCTGTTAGACCCCAGTCTAAAGATCAGTCAACAGTGTGATGCCGCAGCTGAAAAAGCCAAGGCTGCATCAAAAGGAGTATAGTTAGGGTTGCCTAACGTGTGATTTTCAAGTTTTTATGAAGTGTCCCTTATTTTTGTGAAAAATCCCGTATTTTTAGGTAACTGTCCCTTGTTTCTTATATCAAAAATTGGCAACCCTAGGCCTCCTTCCTTTGTCATGATCCTAAGGGAGTGCATCCCAACCCATGGGTCCCCAGATGCACCGGCCCCCAACTCCTAAAAATCCTAATAGCTGATAAATTAGCTAGGATTTCTGAGAGCTGTAGGCCAAAACACCCAGGGACCCACAGGCCGAGAACCACTGTCCCAAGGTCTTCCTTGGCTGTCTTGGATGGTGCTGTATCATTGGTCCTCCACTTGCATCCTCCTTTTTATGCCCCAGGCTCAGGAGGCAACAGTTGTTTCTGCTGGGCCTTCTTTCAGCCAGGCAGTCAGGTCCTGTGTCTGTAAGGAGACGGTCTCCAGGGGCTGAGGTCAAAGGCAGCCTGCAGTGGGCAAATACTGCCTTTTCCTCCAAGCTCCTTGCTGCTTATGTTGTTTGCCTCTCTTGGATGGTGCTGTGTGACTGGGTACCCACTGGAGTCCTCCTTTTATGGCCCAGCCTCAGGAGGCAGTAGATATTTCTGCTGGGCCTTGTTTCAGCCAGGTAGTCAGGGCCTGAGTCTGTAAGGAGCCAGTCTCCAGGGGTTGAGGACAAAGGCAGCCTGCGGTGGACAAACTTTTTCTCCAAGCTCCCTGCTGCTAATGTTCCTTGGTTCTCTTGGATGGTGCCCCATATGCCGCCCTACAAGGAGCTGCCTTGATGAAGATACTACATCATTTGTGTGGATAACAATATCTTTCTTCTAATTCCAATAGTGTACTTTCAAATAAAAATATTTTTTATTTATTTACTTACTTACTGCCTTGTATCTTGCCTTTCTCTACCCCAAAGGTGACTCAAGGCAGCTATCCAATGACTTTGGACAACAAACTATTCAAATACACTTAAGTGAAAAATTAAAATTAAATGCACATTAAAACATATAAAACACTACATTCACTATTTCCCAGTGAACTTTTGCCTTATATTGAATTAACAAATGAAATAAGCATTTATGCTTCTTGTTCAATCAGCATCCCCTCCTGATGTTTTTCTGTATACAGTCAGTCCTCAGGCAACTAACAAGATAGATTCTGTAGGTTTGTTCTTAAGTTGAATTTGTATGTAAGTCAGAACAGATAAATTTTTAAAATGTAACTCCAGCCAATTTTTTTTTAGTTTTTGGTAGTATGTGGAAGGGTTAACACCCCTGGAACATTTGTTTTGCTATCTGTGTCCCTGTGTCTCCCAAAATACAGCCGCTTGATCCTTGCTTTGCCTTATTTTAAATATTGATTAGATATTGCACTACTTCAGGATGAGCAGGAATTGTACTCACTCATGTAATACATCTGAAAACAGATCATTTCGGAACACTGGACCAGAAACAACAATGTGGGATGGGGAATGAGAAAGTATACGCCTGTGTTCTAATGATATGGGACATAACAAGACAGACACTTAGTCCCCACTCCCCATTGGATGAAGTCCTTAATCCAGCCAAGACAGAAGGGCACTTCATCAATCAAAGGGAAGATCGGGGGATAAGGATTCAGCCTGTGTTGGATAGAGTTACCTCCTCCTGAAAATGCAGGTTCACAGTTTTAGTGTGCT
Source organism: Anolis apletophallus (assembly GCA_030556195.1). NCBI lineage: Eukaryota > Metazoa > Chordata > Lepidosauria > Squamata > Anolidae > Anolis > Anolis apletophallus. Next base: position 91,775,408 of record JARBWK010000006.1, on the reverse strand, counting down.
CCTAAATTCAGCTCTAATCCTTGGAGACCCAAGCTTTGGTAGTAACCAGAGTGCATTTGTATAGTTAAAGTTAGTGTGCCAAGTATATCCATTCCTAGGGAACTTGGATCTGGCCTTAGTAACATATGGTTACATAGTTTGTTTTGAAGGGAGCAGAATAAGATAGATCAGTGACTCCCAGACTCTGGATTTCCGGGTGATTTGGACTTAGAAGCCCTGGCTGCTTTGTCCATGTGTCAGGAATTCAGGAGTTTGAAGACTAAAGCAAATTCAGAGTTTGGGAGACTACTGGTTCTACCTTGTTCTGCAATTCTGGCAGACCTACCCAGTCAATAGTAAACTCTGAATTTCAAATTGACATTGTATCAGAATCAAATGTAATTTATGCATTATGTATTTTAATGTGTGATAATTGTATTGTGATTATATGTTTTAATGGTTTTATATAGTTTTATATTGATATATTGAATGTTTTCAATTGTATTGTTATGAATGTATGGCATCACATTGTTGTCAATGTGTAACCTGCCTTGAGTTGCCTTAGGGCTGAGAAAGGCAGGCTAGAAATACCATAAATGAATAAAACACAAATGTCTGTGTTTTATGGGCCCCCTGGGGGTGCAGTTGGTTAAACCGCTGAGCTGCTGAACTTGCTGACCGAAAGGTTGGTGGTTCGAATCCGGGAAGCTGAGTGAGCTCCCACTGTTAGGCCCAGGTTCCGCCAACATAGCATTTCGAAAACATGCAAATATGAGTAGATCAATAGGTACCGCTTCTGTGGAAAGGTAACGGTGCTCCATGCAGTCATGCTAGCCACATGACCTTGGGAGCGTCTAAAGACAACGTCAGCTCTTCGGCTTAGAAATTGAGATGAGCACCACCCTCCAGAGTTGGACACAACAAGACTTAATGTCAAGGGAAAACCTTTATCTTTCCCTTTATCTGGATACTGTATCCCACCTCAAGCCATGGGAAAATGTGGGTAACAAATAAATAATATTAATACTATATCCCATTTGGATTTCTAGAATGTGCTCTATGTGGGTAGCCTTTGAAAACTGTTCAAAAAATTTAGTTGGTTCAAAGAGCTACAGTCAAGTTTGCTAACTGGGGCTGTATAGAAGAACAACAGTACCACTGGCTGCTGGTCTGTTTCTGGGCACAACTGGAGGTGCTGGTCTTGATTTATAAAGGCCTATACAACTTGGGCTATTATTCAAAGTACTGCATTATTCCTTATAAACCTGTCTGTGTTTTGAGATCTGCTGGGGAGCCCCCTCTCTCTTCCTACCACCTTCATCATAGGGACATCTGACGGGAATAAGGGAGAGGGCCCTTTGGTGGCGGTCTCCCTCTGAAACTTCCCAACCTGCCTCCTCTCTTTCCACAAACAACCGAGGACTTCTCTGTTTCAGCAGGCCTTTGAGGGCTGAGATGAGCTAGATATTCTCTTGGTTATTTTTGTTTTGACAATATGTTTTTATGGCTTATGTTTTAAACTAATTTTATTTCCATTTTTTTGATCGCTCGGTCACTTGAGAATTACTAACTGTGTTTCCTTTTAATCAGTTGGAAACTCCTATGAGTTCTAAATGGATAATAAAGTAGAATATGAAAAAATACAAATCATCATCATCATCATCATCATCATCATTTAACAAGGCAACTGGGAAGCTATTGCCGTCTTCTCCAAACGTTCTACCTTCAAAGTTAATTATGAGATCACCTATCAGAGAAAATGTCTTTCCTTATGGTGGAATTCTCTGTTTTTTACTGTTTCATTGATCTATGACTCCTGTGTTACAGATGTCTGTTAATAGATATTACTATTATTGATTCACATTTTCATCAGCTTGTAAGTGCTATTTAGGACAGAGAACTCTATAAATAAATAATATACTGAGGATGACTCAAGGATACCATTTTATATATTGTTTTCAGAACACTCCTTTTTGTATTATAGAGTGGCTCATCATTATATAATTGAAAAAGCCATTGAAGTTGTACATGTGCCTTAGATTCCCCCCCCCCAAAAAAAACACACACACACAAACATACACAGCCCCAGTGAAGTAGGCCAACTTTCCCCAACTTGTTCTTCACAAGTTTTGGATTACAATCTGTCACCCAACCATTGATTGTAATAGTTGGTGGTAATCGGTATTCATAGAATCCTAGAGTTGGAAGAATGCACCGGAAATGCGCTGGGAATGTGGCACAGCTGGCTAAGTGTCAGCTGCATAAGATCTCTCTGACAAGTAGGTCATGAGTTCGAGGCCTGCCCGGGTCGGGGTGGGTGCTCGGCCTTTAAGTGTAGCCTGTTGTCGACCTTTGCAACCCGAAAGACAGTTGCAGCTGTCAAGTAGGAGATAAAGGTACCACATTAAGTGGGGAGGCAAAAATTTATGAGGCCATAAAAAGAATTCCAGTCACGCTGAGGAATGTGGAGGGAACAGCGAGGGATGCTGGAACGCTGAGATGAGGAGTGCGTCAGCTCCCCCTGGTGGCCAGATTTGCCTCTGTTTATATGTTCGTTTATATATGTGTAATATGTCAAAATGTATGTACTGTAATATGTCAAAATGTATGTACTGTACTGTACTATGATAAACATAGGGATTGTCTGCTTGTATGTGTACCTGTAATCCGCCCTGAGTCCCCTTCGGGGTGAGAAGGGTGGAATATAAATAAAGTAAGTAAGTAAGTAAGTAAATAAATAAGAGGCCTTGTGGGCCGTCCAGTTCAACCCTCTGCCACGAAGCAGGGAAATTGAAATCAAAGCACCCCTGACAGATGGCCATCCAGCCTCTGCTTAAACATCTCCAAAGAAGGAGCCTCAACCACACTCCAGGGCAGAGAGTTCCACTGCTGAACAGGTCTCACAGTTAGGAAGTTCTTCCTAATGTTCAGGTGGAATCTCCCTTTCTGTAGTTTGAAGTCATTGTTCCGCATCCTAGTCTCCAGGGCTGCAGAACACAAGCTTGCTCCCTCCTCCCTATGACTTGGTGGCTGAAGGGGAAAAGGAAAGGGCCTGAGTCTGTTAGGAATTGTGGGAGTTGAAGTCCAAAACACCTGGTGGGCTGAAGTTTGCCCATGCCTGAACTAAAGTATTCAGGTGGTCTGGCATAGCATCTTCCATCTCTCATCCCAAGTTATCATGTGAATTGTAGCCCCATCTATAATGTCATATCATGCAATTTCAAAGTGCATTATATGGCACATCATATAATGCTGTTCAATGTAGTTAAACTAGACCTAAGTTATCCAACTTGAGCATGTTGAAAAAAGAAACAACAGCACAAGATTTTCCAGATCTTTTAAAAGCATAATTCAACCTTTGGGTTGCTCATTTGCTGCCATATGACCCTGGCATAATGTTTTATGTAGACGTTGGCTCTCTTCTTCTACTCAAGGTTTAAAGATAAGAGGCTCATCAATTATGTATTTCCTTCAGTGCTTTGTCATCGCAGATTTGCGACAACCATGTTCCTTTATTTTTTTGCTTTCAAAAAAAATAGAACCAAAGCAGAAATATTAACATTGGTTACTGGGTTTGCAATGAATTGAGAACCTAATAAACTGAGGACATTAAGAAATCATAGTTTATTTACGGAGAGATTTTTCAAGGATGTGTAGAGCTAATGGCAAGACAAAAAGTCGAGGAAAGGTTAAAACATTGCCATTATCTTATCTTGAGCATATATTCAAGCAAAAGATCTATCTTAATACATATTAATGTATTCTGACCAAATATATGAATGATCACCTCTCTTAGTAAACTATTTTATACACAAATAGGCTACCTTCTTTGAGCCGTGGCACATTTTTTACATTTACAAAATCCTGGGGCACACCACCAACCAAAATGACACTCTAACTTACTATATCGTACTATACCATTATACTGTAATATTATTAGTACTATTACAAGTAATATAAAATATATAATTTCAATATTGTATTATTTTTTAAAGTGTTATCTTGTATTGCATTATAATAATATAAATATTATTTACATACAATATATTATCAGTAAAGCACAGGAGTTAATCCTGACTGTTATCATTACTCTCATAGTCAATAACGATATACACCATGGATATGACAAAAACTGATAATATAACAATATAATAGCATATACTAAGGGAAAATAATAATATTATGTTAATACATACTTCATAATAATAATAATAATAATAATAATATAGCCCATGAGGCTCCTTCCATGTCACGTCACAGTCTCTGAGGCCCGGTAGGCTGCTCGCATACCTGCCCGGAGGCAGGCCCCGTTGTTCCCCGCGTCGTGGCAGCAGTGGGCAAAGAGGCAGTAGAGCCGCGGGTAGGAGAGGAAGCCCATGAAGGCAGAGGCAGCGGCACCGGCCATGGCCAGGCTCAGGCTCAAGGGCTCCACCGCCCCGGCCGGCCAGACCAGTGCCAGGCCAACCGCCAAGCCCAGGACCGCCAGGCACACCCGCCACCGCATCGCCTCAGACAAGGCACTTCCACTCCACTGGCTTCCCTTCAGGGAAGGTGCTTCCGGTCCTGTCGGCTCCGCCACCGCCATCTTGGTGCCGGGCGGGAGTTCAAGGCCACTGTGACAGGATTGGTCCGTGGCGAATAAAGGGATGTGACTTATTAAAGACTCAAGAGGTTCCAATTTCCCACGGCACACCTGATGATTGCTCACGGCGCACTAGTTGGGAAACACTGGGCTACAGCACAAATGATCTCTGGCGTGAAGAGTAACTTTATGATGTATGGAATTAATTTTAACCACTGTTTCATACTGAAACTTTCAGGGGAATAATTTGGAAATTTTTGTTCAGATGTCTCATCAGCTTCTGTTTTAGCTGAACTAGTTAAAAGGATAGTGCTCATCTGATCTGGCCTGGTGCCGTTCCATTAGCACATTATGGACTGAGCTTTTAGTATAATATCCTATGGCCATTCTAGTAATAAAAATATATCCATAGAACTATGTTGAGCTAAACTTCAATTTTATTTCAAATCAACGAATCCTTCTAACTTCAAATCAGTTATGATGATAACTCAGACATAAGAACAGAACATGCACACATATACACAATGTACACACACTATTAATATTTTCTACTTGACAAAATGGGTAGAATGTCTTCCCTTCTGTTTACTATAAAGTTTATCCATCCCTTAATAAAAAGTTTTCCAAAGCTCTATGCGTCATTGAGTTCAACCAAGTATAATGGGATGGGTACAAAACCTAGAAAGATTTCCCAAAACAGATTGTTGTGAGTTTTCAGGGCTAATGTTTAAGGGGGTCTGCTTGCCATTTAGGCTAGAGGGCATTCTGGCCAGTCTGCTACTGAGTTATAGTTTTATAAGGTCTTTAACCGTCTCTGTTAAGGAATTCTAGTATGCCCCACCAATCCAGAACTCCCATGAGGAATAGCACTGTGCCATGGCAATGAAAGTGGTATCATACTGCATTAATTCCATACTGTATCTTCAACAATACATTAACATTTTGACATATTGTTGGCCAATGGACAAGCAGACATCCCGGCCAGTTCGCCAGTAAGTTATAGTTTTATAAGGTCTTTAGCTTTCTCTGCCAAAGAGTGCTGGTGTGTCCCGCCAAACTACAACTCCCAGGAGCCATAGCATTGAGCCATGGCAGTGAAACAGCATTAATTACACAATGTAGATGCAATTATAGATGCTCACCACCATCATCATCACATTTGAATCCTTTGGTATAGGGTCACAGCATCCCCTCTTGTTATGCTGGTGCACCACCAAACTACAACTCCCAAGAGCATTCAGCCATGGCAGTGAAAGTGGTGTCAAACAGCATTAATTCAACAGTGTAGATGCAACTGATGATGCTCATCATCATCATGATCACATCGGTGTCCTTTTGGTGTAGGGTCACAGTACCCTTTCTGGTTATAGGATCCCACACTTCTCAAACAGGCCACATGGGACATAGCATGGACCTTGTTATTGCTGTAATAGCAAGATCGAGGTGCTGATTCATACAGGATGTAGTGTCAAAGGCTTTCATTGCTGAAAACAATGGGTTGTGAGCTTTCAAGGCTGTATGGTCATGTTCCAGAAGCATTCTGCCCACATCTATGGCAGGCATCCTCAGAGGTTGTGAGGTCTGTTGGAAACTAAGCAAGTGGGGAATATATATATATATATATATATATATATATATATAGTCCAGAGTGGGAGAAAGAAGTCTTGTCTCAATGTTGCAATTGGCCACTTTGATTAGCATTGAATGGCCTTGCAGCTTCAAAGCCTGTCTGCTTCCTTCCTGGGGGAAATCCTTTGTTGGGAGGTGTTAGCTGGCCCTGATTGTTTCTTGTCTGAAATTCCCCTGTTTTCTGAGTGTTTTTCTTTATTTACTGTTTCAGGTGTGAGAAAGAACTCTTGTCTGTTTGAGGTATGTGTCAATGTTTCAATGGGCCACCTTGATTAGCATTTAATGGCCTTGCAGCTTCAAAACCTGGCTGCTTTCTGCCTAACACGGTTTATATATATTTATATATAAAGCATACCTAGGACATTCCACAGATATGTAAACCCCATTTACCTAGTTTCCTAGTGTCACCCTGGAGCTGCTTTCGAATTAAGCAAACAAACTAGGGATCTGGGTTACTGCGACTTTTTCGGGTTGTGTGGCCATATTCTAGAAGCATTTTCTCCTGCTGTTTCACCCACATCCACGACAGGCATCCTCAGAGGTTGTGAGGTCTGTTGGAAACCAGGCAAGTGAGGTGTGCCTACCGAAGGCTTTCACCGTGGGAATCACTGGCTTGCTGTGAGTTTTCCGGACTATATAGCCATGTTCCAGAAGCATTTTCTCCTGATGTTTTGCCCACATCTATGGCAGGCATCCTCAGAGCTTAAGTGGTCTGCTTGAAACTAGGCAAGAGGGGTTTCTATATATGTGGAATGTCCAGGGTGAGAGAAAGAACTCTTGTCTGTTGGAAGCCAGTGTGAATGATACAATTGGCCACCTTGTTTAGCATTGAGAGGAAGCCATGCTACCCCTCTATTCTGCCTTGGTTAGACCACGCCTGGAATATTGTGTCCAATTCTGGGCACCACAACTAAAGAGAGATATTGACAAGCTGGAATGTGTCCAGATGTGGGCAACTAAAATGATCAAGGGTCTGGAGAACAATCCCTGTGAGGAACGGCGTGAAGAGCTGGGCATGTTTAGCCGGAAGAAGAGAAGGCTGAGAGCAGGGCCGTGGCCAGGATTTTGATTCGGGGAGGGCTGAGTTTGATTCGGGAGGGGCTGAGTCTGAGTAAGATCGGGACTACCCTACCAAACCTTTTGTATTGATATCCCAATAACCCCATGAATGTGGGATATAATGAGCATGGGGATCCAATCATGATATGAATACACATAACAGTTTAAATAATATACCAGTAAGGCCTTCTCGCGGACCACGCTGAGAATTTCAGGGGGGGGGGCTGAAGCCCCCTAAGCCCCCCCCCCCCCCAGCTACATGCCTGGCTGAGAGGAGACATGCTAGCCATGTATAAATATGTGAGAGGAAGTCATGGGGAGGAGGGAACAACAAGCTTGTTTTCTGCTGCCCTGGAGACCAGGATAAGGAGCAATGGATTGAAACTCCAAGAAAGGAGATTCCATCTGAACATGAGAAAGAACTTCCTGACTGTGAGAGCCATTCAGCAGTGGAACTCTCCGCCTCAGAGTGTGGTGGGGGCTCCCAAAGAAGGAGTTCTTTGGAAGCTTTTAAACAGAGGCTAGATGGCCTTCTGTCGGGGGTGCTTTGAATGCAATTTTCCTGCTTCTTGGCAGGGATGGCCCATGAGATCTCTTCCAACTCTATGATTCTATGAGTGGCCTTGCAGCACTTTTTTCTCCCACCCTGGACCTTCAAGAGATCTATCAACCCCACTTTGCTTTGTTTCCAACAGACCTCACAACCTCTGAGGATGCCTGCCATAGATGTGGGCGAAACGTCAGGAGAGAATGCTTCTGGGGCGTGGAATACTCACGACGACCTCGTGCAGGATGGCTTGGAAGCTTTCCAAAAAGTTTGGTCTAAAAAGAGGCAGAGAGACAAGCTGGCCAAGAAGCCCGACCCTCTCCTGGCCTCCCAACTTACCAGCTTGGTTTTGCTGCGCTGCAGAAATTCTTCCATGTTGCTGTGCCTGCTGCTCCTTGCTGGCCCTGCGGGTCCCGGTCATCCAGGGCAAAGTCCCGTCGCCAGAGAGAGCCAGGGCGGCCCTGCCTTCCTCTCCCCCCCTTCTCCTCCTCCTCCTGCTGCTGCTGCTGCAGCTGGCTCCAGGCGCCTTCCTGCGGCTCCCTCGGACTCTCCCTATTGAGGCAGAGTGGGACTTGGGAGAGCGGAGGGAGGAAGAGGGGACGGACCCGAAGGAAGACTTTCCGCGATGCCACAGGCCGGCCGAGCTCCCAGGGCCAATGGGAGCGGGGCTCGGGCGGGCTGACGTCACGCCGGCAATTGCTGCAACCATGGACAGCGCCCAAAAGTGAGGACCCAGGCAGGACGCAGAGAGCTGCAGCAGCAGTTAGAGGAAGCCTGGCTCTCTCTCTCTCTCTCTCTCTCTCTCTCTCTCTCTCTCTCTCTCTCTCTCTCTCTGGGGGCATCCACACTGTAGAATGAGCAGCGCCTTTCCAGGCAGGGCCTCGATCCCAGGATCTGATCCCAGGTTTTCTGCATTCAACTGGATGCTATGAGTCACCATTGCCAGATGATCTGGGGTAAACAGACAAACTGGGATATAGGGCCTGTCTGGAAGGGCCCTGAGTGCAGTTCCACACCACTTGAACTTCCCTGGCTCAAGGCTATGGACTCCTGGGATTGGTTGGTTGGTGAGGCACCAGCACTCTTTGGCTGGGAAAGCGAAAGATCTGGTTTTAAAGACCTACAACTCCCAGACTACAGTACATAAACCAGGCATGGAAAACTTGGGCCCTCCAGGTGTTTTGGACTTCAACTCCCACAATTCTTAACAGCCAGTAGGCTGTTAGGAATTGTGAGAGTTGAAGTCCATAATCTCTCTCTCTCCCTCTCGGCATTACTTCACGAACTAAGATTCTTTTGGAAGGACTCATCCCACACTTTTTACAAGCACGTCGGTGACTAAAAAGGCCAATCTGAGATAGGCAAGTCCGGTTGCAGGAAGCACAGCAAAAAGTCTCCTTAGGTGATGTTGTTTCCAAGTTGCTGTTCTTTCTGCGTTGTTGTTTCTCTTAGAGACCCGTTCGGCGTGTCTCCTCAAAAGAGGCCGCAGCATTGTGGATAGTGCATCTCCATGCCTCCCCATGCGAGGCCAGGATGGACCATTTTTGGTGATCAATCTTGCCGAGCCTGAGATGTTGTTTCAGGGAGTCCTTATATCTCTTTTGGGGGGCACCTCGCTTGCGCTGACCTGTGGTGAGTTCACCATAGAGTAGTATCTTTGGGAAGCGGTGGTCCTCCATCCTAGAGACATGCCCTGCCCAGCGCAGCTGTGTTTTCAATAGCATGGCTTCAATGCTGGTGATAATAATAATAATAAACAACTTTATTTATACCCCGCCACCATCTCCCCCTACAGAGACTCAGGGTGGCTCACATGAGGCCAGGCCCAAACAACAAATTAAATAAAATACAATACAATACAATAACAACTGAAATGCAAACAATATCACAGTAAAATACAAAACATATGAATACAATGAGCAATATACACAAAACATAAGAAAACAATAAACAAACATATTGACAGAGAACGGGTCGCATGTACAATGATGTGATTTAAAAACTCAGGTGAGATAAAAGGAGCAGATTATTTACAAGGGAGAACTCATAGAGAAACACCTGGAGGGCCCAAATTTGCCCATAACTGATGTAAACCATCTACATCTCTCTCTCTCTCACACACACACACACACACACACACAGACGGAATCTATACTACCCTATATCCCAGGATCTCATCCCAAATTATCGGATTATATGAGTCTACACCAGGCATAAACCAACTTCATCCCTCCAGGTGTAGGAGGGAAAAGGAAAGGGCCTGAGGCTGTTAGGAATGGTGGGAGTTGAAGTCCAAAACACTTGGAGCACTGAAGTTGGCCAGATAATCTGAGATCAGCTATTGGGATATAGGACTGTGTAGGTCCATCCTAAGGATGGATCTACATTGCTATATAAAATCCAGATTATCTGCTTTGAACTGAATTATACTGTAGTGTAGACTCAGATAATCCAGTTCAACACAGATAATTTGGATTATTTTACTTGATAATCTGGATTATGTGGCAGTGTAGCCCAAATCTCTCTCTGTTTGTATTCCCTTGTTTGGCAACACTACAGAGATTTTGGCTGTGTCTACACTGCACAGCTAATGCAGTTTGATATCACTTTAACTGCCATGGCTCAAAGTTATAGAATCATGGAATGTGTAGTTTTCAAGTTCTTTAGCTTTCTCTGCTTTAGTGAACTACTGCTGGAAATAGCAACCTTCCAAGCCTCCGCTAACTGTTGTAAATGTGTATAATTGTTAACCTATATTGTATGTACATTTTAGTTTGCCAGTTTGACTGTACCTCTTTGGTGTAGGAGGGGCTTCTCAGACACAGGATTCCATTTTGTGTTCGGTTTGCATCAGACCTCAGTGGAGGTGGATGCAGTTTGTCTCCTTTCAGACTTCACTGAGTACAATTATACAGTTTGGACTAGATCTATATGCTTAAATACATTGGACTATGGACTAAAATGTTGAATGTATACAAGAAATTTGTTACGGAACCTGAGATGTTATTTTTCAAAGACGACTTTGTTTTGTCTCTTGAGTGCATGTTTTGAAAAAGAGGTTTTTAGGGAGTTTATATCTTTTGGGCAATTGCAACTGCAAATTCGATTGCAAAGAAACAACCATCCTCTGCTAACCAAACATATTTCTGTAGTGGCATGTCTTTATCCTTGGCAGTTTAAAGACATGGTTCTTCAGCTTAACAGCTGAGTTACCTGTGCGCCATTACATGAATGCTCATGAATATGACTTGTTCAAAGAGTTGACTTTTAGCAAGGTCATACTTTTCTCGACTAGTGGTTTTCAAAAGGTGGTTTCTATGTTCATGGAGATTCACATTTGCCAAATAGATGTGACATCATTTTTACCTTTTCAATAAGGTTATGATGCATTAATTTCCAATAGGTTATGGAATTTCCAATAACTAGATCATCCACAATCCCACATCATTGCATCATGGCAGTTAAAGCAGTGACAAATGGCATTCATGCTGCAATGTCGTTGCACCCTTTGTATTTGTCTCTACTGTGAAAAAGTGCAATGGGAAGGCGGGGGTCTTTCTTATGTATTGCTTGATTATTCTGTTCTGGAAATGTGAAAGCTTAAGAATGGAAGCACCACCAAAATTGTTTTAATTTCAATGACATTGTTGTTATGTTGTCATCTTTGCTTAAGGGATTTGAAATGTTGGTTCACTAGATGGTCTCCTAAAGATTGAGAATCAGCATAGTATCATGGTTTGTGCATTGGACTACAACTCTGGAGACAAGGACTAAAATTCCCAATCAGTCATGGAAGCCCTCTTGTTTAAGAATTAAAATGCCAACAAAGTTGCTTTGTTTTAAATGACATATGGTGTTTGTTGTCATCTTTGATATGGGATTATGGAAGATGTAGTTTGCTGAGCCAGAAGCAATATTTAGCACCAAAAAAGGCTAAAGACACAGTAAAATTACACCTGAAGCCATGGCATTTCTTTATGACCTAAGAATCAGTATGGTATAACAGTTTGCACAGTGGACTTTGAAGACAAGGGTTCGATTGCTCACTGGGCCATGGAAACAGTGACCTTTGACAAATCATACTCTCTTAGTCTCGAGGAAGGCAAAAGCAAGCCTCATGGTGGGTTCACCTTATGGTTGCCATAAATGGGAAACAACTTGAAGACACACAACAACAACAAAAAACAACAACAGTGTACATTGACTTATGTGATTGTTCCTCTCCATCATAAGAACAGGAACCCCCAGAAAAAATCTTGCATAGAAACCTCCATGAGAAGTTTGCCTTAGGTCTCCAGAAATTGGAAGCAACTTGGAGAAACGCAACAGCAAATCCTACAGCCTAGATCACATGTGTGAAACTCAAGGCCCACGGGTCAAATCCAGCCCACCATGTCATTTTATGTGGCCCTCCAAATGCTGGACTACAGTTCCTGCATTGCTCATCATTATACATCATGACTAGAGCTGATAGGAGTTGTGGTACAGTAACATCTGCAAGGCTGGGGTTTATTCTGTTTGTCAGGAGAGTGGGCTTTTAATTTAGATGCAAGGCTTGTGGATGTGATGTCTGACTTTAAAATGTCCTTTAATCTTTTCTCAACCTCAGGGTCACAAGTGCTGTTGGGTGGCAATTCCCATTATCCCCAGTCAGCATTGCCAATGATCAAAAGCATTGGGAGTTGTTGTTTAATAACACCTGGGGACTCAAATTGGGTACAAACTAAAGATTTATATTTTTGAGTGGTAACATATTTAATTTGATGGTGTTGGGTTTTATATGCTTTTCCAACAGGAAACAAGAAATCGGTAGAAGCACTTTACTTATTATACAATATGCCTGGACTGAACTTCTGTACAGGAAATTAGGCACATCCTTTTAATATATAGTTGCACATAAAGGTCCAAAACATCTATGTGGACACCTGTGTATATTATTTACACAAAGCATGTCCTCATGCGAGACAATCATAACTAATGCCATAAACAGAAAGTTATTTAAATGCATATGTGGGAGTAATTCTGTGAAAGGGTCCTTTGTGCCACAGCACAACAAACAACCAGGTGTTCATACGGATGCTCATTTTTACCAATTGGGAAGGAAAAATTATATGGTTAAAAATAGCTTAAAGCCTTTGCCAAGATAGTGAGCTCTCCACTGCCAGGTGAAAAATAAAAGCAGGCAATCAATCTGAGTTTCCATAACTTGAAACTGCTTTGTAATCTCAGGATGCATCTGTTGCGGATTTGACATATAGAATCAACAGGGTGAGCTAAGAAATCAGAAATATTAAATGAGTATCTCATTCTATAATACTAATTGTTGTTGTAATAATAATAATAATACATTTGATTTGATCCCACCTTGCCCAACAGCTCATTGCAGGGTACAACACAGGCAAAACATATCAACATAAAATACATATAACAAATATATATATCAAAACACATAGTACAAAGATAAACATATAGGAGTAATAAAATGCAAATCCAAAACTCATGATTCAAAGTTGGCTGGGCAGGCCTGCAGTCTAAGGACACTGACCCTTGAATTTTCTTGATATCTGATGGACTAAACTTGAGCAACAAGTAAGTGCACCATACAGACACCAAATCCCTCTATCCAATGCACCCACTGATTTACAATGGCTGCTATTTCACCAGTGGGATATATATGCTTTGTTGCCATTTTTACAGAAGTCTATCATAAACATCAAAATCCACAGATGTGAAATGATGCCAGGTAAAAACACTTGTCTTTGGCAAGGACATTAAATCAATAAATGTGGCATAAACAACAAAACAGAAAACTGCCCTGTGTAAAGATTTTCCATTAGTAAAGCATGTTTGATCTTTTTTAACTTCCTAACTACGGCCTGACTGAAGTATAAAACCAACAAATCTTTCATATTCCTCAAAAATGATGCTTTCAGGGGTGCTCACACTTTTTCAGCATGTGAGCTACTTGTAACACGTTTTAATGTGGTTTTATGTTTTTATGTTTTAATTGTAGGGTCGCATGTCGACATGTTGTGGCATGCTGCCCGTGTATCGTTCTGTTATCCGCCCCGAGCCTGCTGGGAGGAGCGGAATACAAAAATGAACAATAAATAAATAAATAAATAAATAAATAAATAAAAAAATTATAAAACAACCAAGTCAAAATGATCTACCTACCCACTACTCAGAGAGCCTTAAAGCAAAATATTTGGACATTTATTTCAGTGAGAGCCATATAATATATTTTAAGACTGAATTCAACTAAATGTGAGTATAATAAGCCCCTGAATGTATTCATAATATTAATGATGATGATATTCATTCAGCCTCTGCTAATAACAACAACAACAACAACAACGATAGGTTCCTAGAGTAGGAGACTTCCAAGGGCGATCCAGTCCAACCTTCTTCTGCCATAAGGGAAAAACACAATCAAAGCATTCCTCAAAGATGGCCATTCAGCCTCTGATAATAATAATAGGTTCCTAGAATAGGAGGAGACCTCCAAGGGCCATCCAGTCCAATCTCCTTCTGCACCTGGGCGGCATTGGGAGCCTGCGGGGTGGGACTGAGCCTTCCTTCGGCCCTACCTGCGATCTACCAGGACGCCCTACGCGATCTACCAGTAGATCGTGATCTACCTAATGAGCACCCCTGCTTTAGTTTGATCAGAAGTGGACTCAAATGAAGGTTAAAACTGGCCAAATGGCAGGTGTGCTTGTCTATGAATTCTTGATTTGAATCTATTGATTTGGTCTGTGCCATCACAAACTTGGAGAAAATGAAATGGCTGTATGCCATTTATAAACCCTGTACAAATAAGTAGCATGTAATGAATAAACATGTGACTGTGTATAAATTAGTAGCATATAATCATGTATAAACTTTGTGCGTTTCAAGGCCTGGGAATTTTGTTTTCTCACTTGTATTATTTTACAGTTCATTGGCGATATTACAGCAACATTCCAGAGCATTTGTTTCTTTATTAGCAAGCCTTTTCGGGGAAATGTGCTCCACTCCCACTTGGATTAGTAGCTTTTAATATTCTTCAGGTCATGTTACTGAGCTGCCTATCAGGAACAATTTGGTCTACTGGGTAACGTGCTCATGTTTTGAAGAACTCTTTGCAGCAAAGCACAGTCCATTTTCTTTCTCTCGGTGGATGGTTTTACTGAGGACTCCATGTAAACTCAACTAAAATCGACAATCTTACATATGCTTACTTGGTGGTAAATCTTACTTTTAAATAGAAATAAAGGGTTTTTTTGTTGTAAGTGTATTGAAAAAGTCTAAATGGGGTATGCATTGTGTTAATATATAAGGCCCATCTACATGGGTCCTGTTACCACAGGGCTTATTCGAAGCGATAATACTTTGAACCAACCCTGGAGATGGCTACACTGCCCACTTCTATCCAATTGCAGTGGCAGGATGTTGACCAGACTCTATACAGTGTTCCCTCACTTATCGTGGGTGTTACGTTCCCAGACCACCCATGATAAGTTGAAAATCTGCGAAGTAGGGATGTATATCAAGTTCTGAGGGTGAGGCAGAAGTAAAGAGACATTTAAAGGCACAGCACACCATTTTTTTCTAGCTATTTCTGCTTTGCTTTGCAATCTCTCTTGATTGGCTGCCTCTCTCCTGAAACCCGCTTCCACACTCCATCGTTGCCAGGAAGTGGGATTAGAATGCTGCTCTGGGCAATGGCAACAATTTATAAACTGGGAGGCAAAAACCCGCGAAACAGCAAGTCAGTGAAAAGCAAACCACGAAGTAGCGAGGGAACACTGTAATGAGACTGAACCCAATTTGACAGCCATCCTTACCTGTGTCTTGTTGCCATCACCGTAGTAGTGACTATAGAGCTCCAAAGATGATCCCTGAGTTTTTGCTGTTATAAGCAAAGGCATAATAATAATAATAATAGTACACTTTATTTATATTCTGCTCTTCTCACCCCGAAGGGGACTCAGAGCGGATTACATTACACATACGGCAACAGTCCCCGCTGACTGACATACAATTACAATACATTGTACAGACAAACATGTGCAGACAAACATATGCAATTAGAAGGATTTTTTTCTCTTCTGGCTGCACCGCAGGTGCAGTTGCTCCATTACGTCACAAAGGGGTGCTGTTGCTTCATCCTCAGACGAGAACTTCTGGTTCCACATTCCACCTCCGGCAGCCGACCTTCCTTATTTTTATTCAGGTGTTGTAAAGTCTTTATAAAAATCCTTCCCCGCTGAGCGGTTCTTAGTTCATCTACTCACAGCTGGCTGTTTTCGATCTGTTAGGTGGACAGTGGACAGGGCTCACAGCTGGGTGTCCAGACCAACCCGGGAATCGAACATGCAACCTTCTGATTGCAAACACAGCGGTTGTTACCGCTGTGCTTTCTCTCCGGCCCATCTGTACAACTTCGAAAGGGAAAGAGGAAAGAAGGGTGGTCCCCATCTCCTATCTGAATTTGGTGGGCACTTTTGCTTGCATTGGCAAAGGCATCCAGGGATGTCCAGGAGCTCTTTAAAATCTCTACTTCACTTTGCTTTTCTGCCCATTATTCCTCCTGCCACCATCCCTCAACTTTACTCCATCTTCCTCTCTCCCTACAACATTTCTGCACCTTTCAGTTTATCTGCTCGTTGTTTAAAGCCATATTGATACGTTGAGGGCAAACAGAAAGCAATAGGCAAGAAAGCAAGGGGAGGAAAAAAAACATGACTGGAGGTACAGTTGAGATGAGACAAGGAACTACTAAGGAAGCAAGGGGGGATGAGAAGTACAGAGAAAAGCTTCAAGTAAAAAAAGTAGACATAAAAATATCTTCCCTAATTACCCCCTAACTTTCCTGGATCCTTCCTAGTTTTCCTAACTGCTGCTGTACCTAAAATATTGTGAACAAAATGAAAGAGTCTGTAGTGAAACTTATGGTTTCATTCATCGTCTCTTGTCCGATTCCTCTTTCTTATGACTTTACTGAGGGGCCACAATGGTGCAGCGGGTTAAACCGCTAAGCTGCAGACCAAGAGGTGAGCGGTTCAAATCCATGCAACAGGGTGAACTCCTATTGTTAGCCCCAGCTTCTGCCAACCTAGCAGTTCAAAAACATGCAAATGTAAGTAGATCAATAGACACTGCTTCAAGGGGAAGATAACAGTGCTCAATGCAATCATGCCAACCATGTGACCTAGGAGGCATCTACAGACAACAGTGGCTCTTCAATTTAGAAATGAAGATGAGCACCACCCACACAGTTGGACTCAACTAGACTTAATGTCAAAGGGAAATCTTTACCTGTACTTGTGACTTTACTGTATAAATAATGTTGCAAATCCAGTGATTACTTCGAACTGTTGTAACAGAGAAAAAGGTAGATCCACAACATCTTTAGTTATCATTTACAGTGGTAATTTATTCACCTTTCTGTTGCCTGTAAACAAAGCAAATTAGCAATCTTTTCACAGGCTAACCTTAAGGGATGCATCTTGCCTTGATGTTTTGCATAACTTCTGTTAACATCAATGGGAATTATGCACGCAAATCAATGGAGAATAACCACTGAATCTCATTGATTTACATTATTTTAAAATCCAGCATGCTTGCAGTCCAGGATTTCTACTCACAATAGATCGCTTGATATATGAAGGGTAACCAAGAAATATTTTTGGGAAAGGGGTGTTTTATATGTTTTTGTGCATGTAAAGTATTTATATGAAGGATGTACAGCTTGCTATAATAACACCTTTTTTTAAAAAAAATGAGAGGGAATGATGAGGTTTTTTTCCATTGTGCTTTGGAAAACAATACAGCAAAGTGACCTGATTCTCTGTACAGTCAGCTTTCCATATACTTAAATTCAAAATCTACAGATTCAACTAGCCACAGATTGAAAATATGCAACAACAAAAAACAACCTATGCCATTATATGCACAGGCAGCCCCCAAGTTACAAACAAGGTAAGTTCTGTAGGTTTGTTCTTAAGTTGAATTTGTATGTAAGTCAGGACAGGTACATTTTTAACAGTAACCCCAGCCATATATATATATATATATACACACACACACACACACACACATATACATACAAAAACACACAATGATACCTTGACTTAAGAGTCATTCTGTGATTAGTTCTTTACTCAAAATGTTCTTATCTCAAAGCAACATTTCCCACTGAAATGCTATTAATCTGTTCCCGTCCCTCGAACCCCCCCCCCCATTTTTGTTATGTGTTTTTAAATAAGAACAGGTACTTTATGAATAACAAATAAAGTAAAAATGTACATCCACATAGAACAATAAAAAAGAAATAACAACTTTACAATGGTAGAACCACAAAGTTGTAGCACAATGGTAGAAGCACGAAGTTGTGGCAAGAAGGCACAAAATGAAGAGGCAGAAGCAGCATTTTTCTTCATACTGTACTCACTCCAGCCTCCCTCCCTGTCTTGCTCTCTCACCTTCTCTCGCTTCGTGAAGCCAAACATACCAGGAATAAAAATCACACAAAATCAACTAACTCGAAGTTCCTCAAAATGGTCAAGTGGAAAGCTGACAGCAATATCCCAAAGATGACAAGAGCATGAGGCATGGAGACTGCTCCCTTGAAGACCGAACACCCTGTACTCTCATGGTAGCACTCCCTCTGACACTAACTCTTAACTCAAAATGTTGACCTTATGTCAAAGCAAACACCAGACTGAGTGATAGCTCTTAACTCAAAATGCTCTTAAGTTGAGACACCTTTAAGTAGAGAGTGTGTGTGTGTAAGCTTTGGATAGTATAGGGAAGGGTTAACACCCCTCTAGTATTTGTTTTGCTGACTATTTAACAGTAGATTTCACCTCATTTTCTGTCCCTGTGATCATTGGATTTTGAACAAAAAAAATAGCTTGTTATGGAAACAAAGACTGGGGATAAAGCTTCAGTGGAGTCACCCTTTTCCCCTTGATAACTCTTTCGGGAGTGAATTTCCCTTCCTGGGGTAGATTTCTCTTTCTTCCTGTTGTCTCATCTCTGTTCTTAACTATGAGTCAAAGACAGATGTTTGTAACAGAGACTGTCTCTGATGGGATTTGAGTATTAATGAATTCCGGTACCCACAGGAAATCCTGAAACCAAATCTAAGTGGATACCAAGGGCCCACAGTAGACAAAATCACATCAGAGTCCTGATCTCCACTCCCCTGCAGTCTTTTTGCTAGCCTAGAAGGTTATCTAAAAAAAGTAAATATTCTCAAACATATTTGTACCTTCTAACAAATTGCATGCGTGTTAAAGTGAACTGAAACTTGATATTGCTTTATACTTGATTGTGTATAGAATCTAGAGAATTATAGATCAACATTATGAAACACTTATATTTTCAATTCAATCCTTTAATAATTTCATATTTATTTTGACTTCATGGCTACAACAAGCCTTCTATTGTGACCCCAGTAGGACAGTAATGTATTTCCACCATTTTGTCATGTTCTTAGGTCACCTAATAATTATTTAATGACAGCAAGGCAGCCATCTAAATACATGCACTGGGAAGAATAAGGACCATTAAACACAGTAGGACTTACTTTTGAGTAAACATACTCAGAAATGTGTGTTAAATGTTGAAATTAACACACTCAATGCTTTGTTATGAATGTTGACTGTCATATTAAAAACTATTGTACTCTTCATCAACTTAATGCTGCCATAAAATAGATTTCATTCATTCTAAAGGTAGTAAACATTACAGTCTTTTAAACATATATATTTCTTACATACTATCAATCAGTGTAATCATCATTATTATATTAATATTTGTATCCCACTCCATATCACTGGCACTTAGGGTTGCATACAGGTGAAGACAATATTAGCCATTTAAAATAAATGGGAATTTAAAGTAAGAAAAATAATGTAACCAGATTAAATTTCAAATAAATTAACAGGTCAAAACAGGTTTCAAAATATTAAATGGTTTAAAATCATGCGCATGGACATTTTGGAAAAAACCAATTAGGCCCCAAAGGCTACAACAAAAAGCCATGGTTTTATTTGGTGTAGAAAGAGATTCTAATTGGACCTCCCAGTGATTATAGAAACTGCAAGTCGCTTCTGGTGTGAGAAAATTGGCCGTCTGCAAGGATGTTGCCCAGGGGACGCCCGGATGTTTCACCATCCTTGTGCGAGGCTTCTCTCATGTCCCCGCATGGGGAGTCAGCTGACAGAGGGAGCTCATCCATGCTCTCCCCGGATTCGAACCTCCAACCTGTCGGTCTTTAGTCCTGCCAGAACAAGGGTTTAATTCATTGCGCCATCGGGTGCTCCAGGATTAAATGAAGTAAATAAACAAATAAATAGATAAGGGCACCCGTTCACACAGTCCCCTCTATTAGCATAAACCCCTGGGAACAGATCACTGAGCCATCAGAAAATATCCCTCCAGCGATCGCCCACTTCCTTTTGTGTGTGGGTCAAAGACAGATAACCCCTTTATCTGTAGGGTTGTGTTTTGCACTGTTTAGCTGGCCAGATGTGTCCAGAGGCTTATGATTCCCATAGAAGACAAGGTGAAGCAGAAATGAATAAATCAGCCTTTTGAACAGGTAACCGAGCCAATGGATATCCCACATTATCACGAAAAGGCCTTACTGGTACATTATTTAAACTGTTATGTTTATTCATATCATGATCTGATCACCATGCTCAATATATCCCATATGCATGGGGTATTGGCATAATGATACAAAAGGTTTGCATCCTCCCTCACTCAGACTCAGCCCCCCCAATCAAACCCCGCCCCCCCCTCCCCCCGAATCAAAATCCTGGCTACGTGTCTGGATATAACTATAAATTAGCTTAACCAAATTAAAACATCAAAATAAAAGAACATTTAGACATACCCCACTCTAGATCACCATAACCTTTTCCATCCAGTGAACATAGTGAAGTAGCAATTGAGAATGTGGAACAGTTACCAGTGAATAAATCTAGGTAACTCTTCTGTGTTCTAAATAGCTGGTAAAGAGTACAGGTTATAATTTACCTTTCTGCTATTTCGAACTTTCAGTCCACAAACCTACCAAAATTGATTGACTTAAGGATTTCTTTTTGTCTCAGGTTGGATGTACACTGATCATCTAATGTGGTATAAAATTGCATTAAATGGCAGTGTAGACGCAAACTCAATTTCATGGTTCATATCTGTGAAGCTCCACAGAACATGAAAATGTGGATATGAATTTTGTGCCAAGCAATTGCACTGGTCTTTATACTGCCTTGTCTCATATATTGGACAATAGCAGCTCAAACAACAGAAGATATAAGAACTATCATTTGTTGTTGTCGTCGTTGCTGTTGCTGGGCCTCCAAATAATTTCTTACTTGTAATGAGCACTTAATCCCACTGAGCAAACGACACCCTTAAAATTCAAGCAATTATTGAATAATTTTGTCTTCACAAGGCAAAACACTAATACCAGGCCACTTAAGTGTCGTGATTCAAGGTACCTGTTTCTCAACATCAGCTTTTCTTTTCATAGTTTTGGAAATAGAGAGAGATTTGTGCGTTGTGAAGTGTCCCTAGCTTCCACTCCACCTAGAATATATTCAGATGCAATTACATGCTTCGTTTTCAGGGAAGCTCAATTTCCGTTTTTTAATGCTGGCCTGTCTCTTCCTGGTATTTAGTATCCTAGCCACTGAAGTACCTCATTATTATCTTTACATTTGCATGGGAACAGATTGAAATAGTTAATGGGCTCATTATAAATTGATACAGCACTTTAAATTTAATATTTAAACAAAATGCTTCATGTTTACATAATGATGCCGAGTCATAGAGAATACAGCGTTGTTTTTGCATAAAGCCAAAAACCTTGAGATAATGGTTAAACATGCAAGTCACTCATTATTCTGATATTTCATATCAAAATAATGTAATGTTGTCATGATAAATAGGCTTTATTATTCAGAATCAGGCTTCTTCATCTTCCTTCTTCTGGTTAATTTATATATGCACATAATGCTATTTCTCATTGAATAATGTCATGGCTTACTTCAAGCAGCATACAATAAAGCCATTGTTCCCTCAATGGGAATTCTGCTACTTCCTCCAATGAAATTTCCTACAGTCACCAAATTTATAAGATAATAGTTACTAAAAATTTAAGTTAAGCAATTAGAAATAGTGGCTTGCTGTGAGTTTTCTGGGCTATATGACCATGTTCCAGAAGCATTCTCTCCTGACATTTTGCCCACATCTATGCCTGGCATCCTCAGAGATTGTGAGCAGGCCCGGATTACCCATAGGGCCAACCTAGGCCATGGCCAAGGGACACAAGCCGAGGGGGGCACAGATCACGGACCAATAAATAAATAAATATGTTATAAAATAATTTTTAAAATCGCGCTGCAATTGGCTCTTGCTGCCTGGTACCCGTGCTCGCCGCGTCAGCCTCAGCCCATCCATCTACGCCGCTGCTTCTCAGCCAGTGCTTCTGTGCTTGAGGGGAGGGAGCGCCTGGCATGGCCTGGCTCGGAGCGGCTTCCTTCGCAGGCTGCTGAGGGAAGAGGAGGCCGTGGGAAAGAAGGGTGGCGGGCAGCGTGGAGGCCTGGAGGGGAGCCTGAGGCGGAGGAAGGCCCCAACTCTCTGCAGCCACTGGGCCATGAGTCGCACGTGTGGCTGCCTCTGAAGCCGCTTCCCTGGATGAAGAGCATGCTCTGGACCCAGCCCGGCTTTCCCTGTCCCTTTGGGCCTCAGCTCTGCGGCACTCGCTCGCCCTCCTCTCCCTCCTTCCCAAGGGGTAACGAACTCGCTCTCCACCACACAAAGGGGCCTGTTCCCTTCTCTTCAGTGACAGCGTGCACACACCTTTCCTCTCAGCCCCATTGGCACATGACGGGAAGGATGCGGCGGCGCAAGGCAGAGCGGGGGGAGAGAGAGGTGGGGGTGCGGTAGAGGTTGGCTTAAAGGGGGCGTAATTCCAAAGTGTGGCCTAGGGCGCAAAAAGCTGTTAATCCGGGCCTGGTTGTGAGGTCTGCGGAAACTAAGCAAGTGAGGTTTATATATCTGTGTAATGTCCAAGATGGGAGAAAGAACTCTTTTCTGATTAAGGCAAGTGTGAATGTTGCAATTGGCCAGCTCGATTAGCATTGAATGGCCTCAAACAGACAACAGTTATTTCCCCCACCCTGGACATTCCATAGATATGCAAACCCCAAATCATCCAAGGTGAATTGAACCACCTAAACTACATGCCAATGGATACTCCAGCACAGACATCAGAAGAGCTGCAAGACCAAGAACAAGCCACAAGAGTAAAGATAAAGATCCACCCAGAAGACAAGTGTTCTTACGATACATCAAGGGAAGGAACCACTGACCACAAAGAGAAGGTGATGAAGAAGCACAACTTACAAATTATCTACAGACCCACTAAGAAAATCTAACAAATGCTACATTCAGCAAAGGACAGGAGGGATCCTCTCACCTCTGCAGGAGTCTACTATATACCATGCAGCTGTGAAGAAGTCTACATATGGACCACCAAACACAACACTCAAACAAGAATCAAGTAACATGAAAGGCCTGCAGACTAATTCAATCTGAGAAGTCCCAACCTGGACACAGCATATTATTTGAGTACACAGAAATGCTGGAGCACTCTAACAAACACCATGTCAGACTACACAGAGAAGCCATTGAAATCCACAAGCATGTGGACTATTTCGACAGAAAGGAGGAAACCATGAAAATGAACAAAAACTGGCTACCAGTATTTATTTATTTTTTAAAAAAACAAAACTCTAAAATAAGAACAGTAAATAAAATACAACACTCAGAAACAGGAGAATTCCAGACAGGAAACAATAAATCAACTAACACCTCCCAACAAAGAATTCTCCCAGGCAGGAAGCTGCCAGACTTTGACGCTACAAGGCTATTTGATGCTAATTAAGGTGGCCAATTGCAACATTCACACAACATTCGCCAACAGACAAGAGTTCTTTCTCCCACCCTGGATATTCCACAGATATATAAACCCCACTTGCCCAATTTCCAACAGACCTCACAACCTCTGAGAATGCCTGCCATAGATGTGAGTGAAACGTCAGGAAAGAATGCTTCCAGAAAAATGGCCATACAGCCCGGAAAACTCACAGCAACCCAGTGATTCTGGCCATGAAAAACTTTGACAAATTAGAAATAGTGTTTAGGCATCAAAAATATGATAGACCGTTTCCAGGAGAATGTGAACACAGCAAAATAAAAATTATTGGTTGAGGTTAATCCAGATTAATATTCTGTTGTACATTCAGTAGCTGTGTAATGTATAAGTAATATAGAATCATAGATTCCTAAAGCTGGAAGAGCCCACATGGGCCATCCAATTCAACCCTCTGTCATTCAGTAATATACAATCAAAGGATATCACAGTATATGTCAGAGATCAAAGGTTGTTCTATGTTAATCAATAAAGGATCCATTGGGGGAATAGACTTTTAAATATACACAAGAGTTAATTCAGGGTTCAGCCTGGAAGACATATTTCACCAGAGTACCTCCAGCTAATCCACTCACAGTTTAGTAGAGATAAGTTCCCATCCATCACCCTCTTTTTGATTTATGTCACACATTTTTCCCAAAGTGAGACCCAGATTTCATAGATTAAAATTCTAAATGTTCATTGGTGTTATAGACCTACCTTTTATTACAGCCAGGTGCCTTTCCGTTCCATATATTTTGCATCCTTTTTTGCTTTACAGTATTAAACAGGTTTTAGGCAATCATTTAAGAGATTTATGGCTCATGCCTTTACTAAGGCCATTTCAAAACACACAAATTAGTATAGCTTCCATTCAGACTTTTGTTGCTTTCTGCAAGCATATAGAAAGGGATAATCTGCCTTCCTGGCATTTCAAATAGGAATATTTCCCAATATATCATTTCTCATTTATCTTCTTGAAACTGTGTGTAAGTTTCTAGAAGTGTTCCTTTTTTTTTTTAGGGAAGGAGTACCTATATTGCTTAGTCGCAAATAGCTTTCATCTAACAAATCCAATAGTTTTCACTTTAAGATTTGCAAATAAATTATCACAGTGAAGTATATCACATCCTCTAAAAGAAAATATAGGCAGCAATATTTAGCAAGTCCACCAATGATAAAATACAAATGTAACTAATACTTCCTCTGCTGGCTATACTGAGAACAGCATCTTTGTTCAGCACATACTTTCTTTTAAATGATGGACAGTGAACATAGTACAGTTCACATGAAGCTTAGTTAACTTAGCATTCATTGAAAATAAAATATAACTGATTTTAACAAAACAGCTGAAACCACGAATGTGCCTCCATTGAAAAGACTATAGAATTGTAATGTTTGTGTAAGCTTGTCCCAGGAAAGGAAATTGGAACTTTTTAACAGATTTCAGTGAATGTTCAGGAAATTAACCATGGCCTTCCTCTGTTTCTGCCACACTTTCCCCTCAACCTTTTCCTTCCATCCAAATCCTGGTTATGAAGAATGATGAAGGGCCCACTAGGTCAACACAGAGATGAATGGACTCCATGGCATCCGTGTAATGCATTGAGTCAATTTGCCTTAACATAGTCTTGTCTCATGTTGAAAAATAGTCATAGAATGTTCCATGACTCACCCATGTTTTGAACCCAGAAAAACTTCTTGGGAGCTTTTTATTCATATGTGGCTACAGCTGTTTACTAGGCTTGGTTGATCCAAAAAAATGGTTCAAACCCCGTTTCGGATGTCTTTTGGAAGGAACTGGACTGCCTGAAAAAGAACGACAAATACACAGAATCGGCTTTGCTATCAAAAATGACCTGGTGAAGCATTTGCCTGAAGCACCCATCAGCATTAACGAATAACTCTCAATCTTTCTTATTAATCTTGCCAAAAACCAGCAGGCAGCTATCATAAGTGCTGCTTACGCACCAACACTAGATGCTGATGAAAATATCAAGGAAAAATTCTACTGTCTGCTGGATGCCATCCTATCTGAGATACCTAAGAAGGACAAAATCATCCCTCATCAAGATTTCTCCCAAACATAGACTCCAAGGAAGAAAGACAAAGCATAAAAAACACCTTTAAATGAGCCCTTCTCCAAACAATACTTAAGGGTCATCTAACCAGGGAATACCCTGGAAATGTTGAGAAGCATTGGAATGAACTGAAGACCTCTATTATTACAGACTGTGAACAAACCATTGTTGACCAAACTAACAAATATCAACACTAGGTTTGATGAGAATAGTAACAAGATCCAAGATATCATCAAGAAAAGAGAAGGCTTCCAAATACATAAAAGAGACATCATCTGTGCCGCTACTGCAAAAGCTGCGATCCAAAGAAGGACCAGAGAACTCCAGAACATCTGGTGGACAAAAAAAGGCTCAAGAAAATAAACACCTTGCAGTTATGCATGACACACGACAGTTTTTTTAAAGCAACAAAGGTCATTTGTGGCTCAATAAATTATGGCACACATCCTCTACATTCATCAGATGGAACCAAACTTCTAAAGCAGGGCTTCCCACGAAGTCGATTGCGATCGACCAGTCGATCGCGGGTCTAAATGAGGTCGATCGCAGCCGGATCGCGGGGCATTGCTGGAACGAGGGAGCGCGAGGCAGGGCCTCCAGAGGCCCCGCCTTTTGCTCCACCCTGCCTCTCTCTTGTCCGGAAGCAACCAAGCAGCCTCCGCTGCCGGCAAGAGAGAGGCAGGACGGAGCGCAAGGTGGGGCCTCCGGAGGCCCTGCCTTGTGCTCCCTAGTTCCTGCTGCCAGCGAGAGATAGGCAGGGCGGAGCATGAGACAGGGCCTCCGGAGGCCCTGCCTCGTGCTCCCTTATTCCCGCAATGCCCCGCAGAAGGAGCGGCGCGCAGGAGGAGCGGTGCACGGATGATGCACGTGCGCAAGGTGCGCACTTGTGCAAAGTGTACCGCGCGTGGAAAGTGCGCCACGCGGAAGGTAGATCTTCTTGACTTGGTTTTTTAAAAGTAGCTCGCATGCTGAAAAAGTGTGGGCACCCCTGTTCTAAGAATCAATTGCACTAAATTGGGAAAAGCCTTATCATAACCTCCTTAAACTACAGTTCCAACATGGTTGAAGAAATGAGCTTATGGCACTGCCTACTTGGGAGGAAGTCAGTAAAGCTATCAACCAACTAAAAAAATAACAAGGTCAGCAGACCTTATGGGATCCCTGTTGAACTTTTTAAAGAAGGCAAGCCTGAGCTGACACAATAATTCTGCAGGTTTGTTGTAAAAGTGTGGGTGACAAGAAGATCCCAACAGACTTCAAGGATGCTATTATCATTTTTTTAAAAAAAGAGAGAAAGGCCAGACTGTAGAAACTATCAAATTATCTCCCTTTTAACCTCCACCAAGAAAATCTTCACAAGAATCCTTGCAAACCAACTTCTACCTATCTCAGAAGACATCCTCCTAGAATCCCAGAATGGCTTCTGCCCCTCCAGAGGAAGAGTGGATATGATCCTTGCTGCATGACAGCTCCAAGAAAAATGTTGGGAACAAAATCAGATTTTGTACATGGCATTCATCGACCTTGCAAAGGCCTTTGACAACATGAATCATAGTGTTCTCTGGACCATCCTCTTGATAATCAGATACCCTGATACATTTGTGAACATTTGTGAAATTTGATGACGTGATGGCAACAGTCTTGCACAGCAATGGCTCTCACAATGACCCACTGATTAGGTGTCAAACATAGATGCATTATTTCCCCAACATTATTTTCCATCTTCATCACAATGATTCCATACCTTGTTGATGGGAAGCTTCCCACATACAGTACCTATCAGACATATGGCAAACTCTTTAACCTCAGCAGGTTAAAAGCTAAAAGTAAGTTTACAATAACTTCTGTTGTAGAACTCCAAAATATGCTGAAAATAATGTAGTCTCTGTTCATTCAGAGGCAAACCTGCAAGCCACCTTAAACACCTTCACAGAAGCATATGAAAAGCTTGGCCTCCCACGTAACATCAAGAAAACCAAAGTGCTATACCAGCGGGTACCAACGAATCCCTCTGCAATGCCAAAAAGAAAGCTTAATGATGTAACACTAGAAAGTGTTTACCATTTCCGCAACTTGGCAGCCATCTCTCTTTAAAAAACTGAAATACAACATTGTCTGAGCTTTGTGAGTGCAGCATTTTTTCGAAAAAAAGTCAAGAGTGAGGATAGGGACATTTGTAGGGATATCAAGATGATGGATTATAAAACCATTGTCTTTCCAACTTGCAAAACATAGACCACTTACAAACATCACTCTTGACTTCTGTAAAGATTCCATCAGCATTGCCTTTGAAAAATATATTGGGAAAACAGGTGGACAGAAAAAGCAAAAGCCACCAGCACTGAGGCAATGATTCTCTGTCATCAACTTCACTGGACTAACCACATTGTCTGAATGCTTGATCACTATCTTCCAAAGCAGTCACTTTATTCTCATTTCAAGAATAGAAAGCGGGAGGCTGGTGGACAATAATAATAATAGCACTTTATTTATATTCTGCCCTATCTCCCCAAGGGGACTCAGGGTGGATCACAGTACACATACATGACAAACATTCAATGCCATTTTGGATAGGCAGGACAGAGACAGACATAACAGAAAGGGGGTATGCTTTGTTTACATCCAGCTTTTTTGGCACCTTGGAGCAGTGCCTTTTTTGAGCCGCGGCACACTTTTTACATTTGTAAAATCCTGGGGCACACCACCAACCAAAATGAAACAAAATGACACTCTAACACAGTAATGCATATAGTTAATATGTTTTTAAAATGTAATTATACACTCAGTGTGAAACCTGGGCCTGTTTCGATGAACTCAACATAGATATCCTGGCAGGAATGGCAGAAAGACACAAACTTCCCACACAGAACTCCCATAACCAAGAGAAAATGCTATAAGAGTTTGGTGGGCATTGACCTTGAGTTTTGGAGTTGTAGTTCACCTATATCCAGAGAGCACTGTGGACTCAAACAATGTTGGATCAGGACCAAACTTGGCATGAATACTTAATATGCCCAAATATGAATGCAGATGGAGTTCAGGGGAAATAGACCTTGACATTTGGGAGTTGTAGTTGCTGGGATTTATAGTTCCCCTACAATCAAAGAGCATTCTGAACCCCACCAATGATAGAACTGGGCCAAACTTCCCACACAGAATCCCCAGGAGGCAAGACGAGGTCTCTATTTGGGGAAAGGGAGGCAGGCCTTCCCAATGCATGGAGAGGGAGAGACCAAGTAGACAACGAGTGGGGGGGTGTTTGTAATTTTGTGCCTTTATCGAGGTAGGTTTCTTAGGGTTTTTATACTTCAACACACTAGACTCTCCCTCCCCCCCCCCGTCCTGGAGGTTCCAATTTCCCACGGCACACCTGATGATCGCTCACGGCACACTAGTGTGCCCTGGCACACTGGTTGGGAAACACTGCCTTGGAGGTTGGGCTCAAATCTAGTCACAGGTTGGAGGTTGGGCTCAAATCCTGTCGCTCCATCCTCTATGATGAAAAGCCATCAAGACTTCCTCCTTCCTCTTGGCCACCGGGCATTTTCTGATCTTTTTCTTTATGGCATTGTAAAATACTTCCCCCACTTGTTTTAGCAGTACCTAATTGCTCTACTTACAGCTCAAGCTGTTTTCAAACAGATAAACAGTAAGCTGGGCTGATAGTCAGGAGCTCACACTGACCTGGAGCTTTGAACTGGCAACCTTTTGGTTTGTAGATCTTATCATTACTGGTGATTTACCAGCTGTGCTAAAGCCTGGCCCTCCAGCTGTGCTAAAGACCAGCCAAGAAAAATTTAAAGATGGGCCTAAAGCTAAGGTTAAAAAAATGTGGTATAAACACCAAGAACTGAGAATTCCTGGCACTTCAGCATTCTAATTGGAGATCAACTGTTACAACGGTGCCATGGATTCTGAGGATGCACAAATAGAGTGCAAAAGACAGAAATGTGCTGAGAGGAAGGCATGTGGAGGAAACTCTTGTGAACATCTTCCAACTGGAAACCTATTGTGACAAACCATATAGATCCAAAATAGGTCTCTACAATCACTTACGGACCCACCAACAAGACTCTACCCTTGGAAGACAATCTTATTTGGCCACGAGAGGTCACTTATAGTATAGTATAATACCAATAACAATAATTATGATTTTATTAATAGTGTTCCTACCCCATTAAAACACAAAATGGAATACATAATAACCACATTTTATCCTAACAGAAATATTGAAACGTAGGTTAGATTCATGACTAAATTATAGTGATCAATTCAATGTCACCCAAGCAAGCTTCATGACTGAGTAGGAATTCAAACCCAGATTACTCCAGTCCTAGTCTCGCACTTCACCTTACTGTCAGCAAAAACCCATGACCAAACTCTGAGATACCTTACAGATATTTGAATGGTAGTTAAGTATTGTGGCAAGAATAAATAAAATTTCATAATGAAGGGGGTTAAAGAGAGGAGATGCTCCAAGTGCCCGTTTGTTAGCAATAATCTGCCCAGAGACAGCAGAACAGAGAAGGAGCCATACAAAGGGAATCAAACTGAGCCTGTGCAGGAATGCAAGAGATAAAGAAACACTGTATCTCCAAGAATAAAGCGTGGACAGTCCGTGTTACATTATGATAGGCTGCAATTTTAGCTGCGACATAACTTTTAACCAATAATAAGATTTTGGGCAACCATAAGTTGAACCCTGATGCTTGTATAAATATGTGCCTCACAAGGGGGAGGGGCCGCTCCCTTGAAGCACCATGTTGTGCAGGGACGGACTCGCAGCTGTGAAAACAAAGTAAACTGAGCTTTCTGAGAAATCCTGTTGTCTGTCTTCTCCTTCTACTGCGTCTGCACGAGCAGCCTGCCTTGTGGGAGTATGGTAATCTGCTACATTTCTGGTGACCCCGACGTGATCTGATTTATGAGACAGACCGTGAAGCGGAGACAGATCCTGTTGGCAGGATGGCCTCAACTCATCGGAGAGAACTGGAGGTGAACACCGTGAGTCGAGGGGCCCTAACAAAGACCAATTGCGGCCTTCACCTCTTTGTCAGCGCCGAACGACCCTGAGTGCCGCAACAGATTTGGGTTGCCAGAAAAGCCAGTTCGGAGGATTGCGCAAAGGAAAGTCCGGGGGCGAGGTTGTTCCGAGTCCATAGAAATCCGGCAAGTAAGTGGTCGAGTAAGCCACTAGGTAACATACATACCGGCGCCGGGGGGAGGAAAGGGGAAGGTGATACATTAAGTACATTAAGCACCCCGAAATGGGAGGAGGAGGCTAAAAGGGGACGCCCTTGCAATGCCTAGTAGACAATTTTGACAAGTTTTCTCAGTTGGTAGTGGAGGGAGACCCACAAGACATAAAGGGTTTCAGATTGAGGAACTTGTGCAGAAATGAATGGCCACACATAACCCGACTGGCCAGGGAGGGTAAAGGGGAGGAGTTGCCCCCTTTGACCCAAGTTTAATTGCGTAGAAGTTCAAGAAGGGGTGACCCGACTTAGAATTACAGAGCTGGGGGGAAAAATTGCCCATCTAGTCTCTGAGTTATATGCACAAAAAGATATGGTTACCGGTAGAGCCAAAAAGAAAAGGTAGGGGAAAGATCCCAAATTCCCCGAAAGAGCCGACTCTGAGGCTGTCCCAAAGAGTCGGATGATGCCCCTTAGTAAAAAGAACAAAACAAAACTCCCTTGTCTCTAAAAAGTCAAACGGCTTGAGACAAGGAGGAGGGGGGCAGCTGTGTATGTCTGTGTTGCAACAACTCCAGAGAGAGAGAGAGAGAGAGAGTGAATGATTTTGGAAAATGAAAGAGTGTAAACCTTTTTTCTGTCTGATTAATCCAAAGCAAGAGAGTGGGGGGGAAGGAGTGCTGTTATGTTTAATGAGTGTGTCTCTATTAGTTTAAAGAAGAAAAGTTTGAAAGAAAGAAACTCATTCTGTGCAAAAGAAGGAATGCGTTTGTGCTGATAAGAAAAGCTGGCGACACGCCCAGAAGAAAGGCAGCTGGGCTTCTTGACCTTGTGCAGAATGTCTAAAACTGAGTTTAAAAGATTCAATTAATGAAATGCCTTATATTCATGTTAAATATTTATGTGTACAAAATGAAATGCATTCATAGGAATGATATATATCTCTGTGTTCCTTAAACTGTAGGGGTGTGCAAAATGGAAATATATTTTTAAAAATGTATAAAAAGCTGATGCGGAAAGATGGCGCACACCAGTAAAGATGTCGCAAACACAGTTTCCTTATCTATAAAGAATGCTTTCTTGCATACCAGTGGGGGTGACTGAACTGTCCAGTTTACTCAATCAATGCTGGGACAGGGTTTCTCTAAGCTTATAGCAACATTGCATTTACTAAGTCACTACTGAGGATGTGTGAGAAAATGTTTAGACCATGAATATTTGTTGATTTATGCAGAAATCCTAATTCACTCTGTGTCTATGTGAAAAATGAAACTTGCTTATAAATATGTGAGATTTTTGCCCACTTGGGCTATGGCTCTGAGCCAGGGCCTGAGTACAGTATGTACAGAGATAAAACAGCCAGCCAGGATGAGGCTATCTATTGTTTTCAAGGAGAGAAAAAAAGAGAATAATTATCTGTGCCAAATGTTGGAATGTGAGAAAGAACACTGTGGGCTTGCCAAATGTTGGAATGTTCCTGAAGCATTCTCTCCTGACATTTAGCCTGGAACTGTGTAAAAATTATTTTACAGCAACCTTTTGAAATGAAAAATGACATTTTGAAAAATATCTTATGTGGACAACCCTAGACATGATTTTTAGTGTGAATTATATTCTTCATAGTTGTTTTCAAACACAGGACAAGACAATTTTGGATAATGAATGATACTTTGACTGAAAAGAGATTATTTTTGAACGGGACAGTAAAAACAGATAGAGCCCAAGGGGTTTTCTTTTTGCCAGATTTAAGGGACTGTTTTGTTACGTGGAAAAAGCAAGTTGCAGATGAAGTGATTAAACTGAAAGTGTTGGTATAAAATGACATTGGCAGAATTGATAAAGAAGCGGAGCCAGGTAATGTGAGGGCAGGACCCTCCCCTTAATGGACAACAGCAACACCTAGTGTATGCAGCAAGTGGATGCTGCACTGGAAAGGGAATGAAAAGTGATTATGCATTGATGGAAACAGATATGTCAGAAAGATGGTTGCAGCAGAAACATGTGAGATAAATTGTGGAGAGGAACCTTGGTGGAGATAAACCGTGGAGATTGTTATATGGATGTGGAGAAAAACCATGGAGGTTGTTCTAAAAGGTGAAAATTGGCTGGAAGTGAGAGATTGTGAAAGCAAAAGGATGTGATGAAATATCGATGGAAAATCGGTGGAGGATTCTACGGCTGGGTAATTAGCCTCCCCTCTCCCCCTTCTCTCTTCACTATCTTTGCTTTTTAGGTCTCAAGCCTGGAAATTATGTGGAACCCTGCTTATGAATAGATATCCAATCACAGCCAGCTGAAAAGCTTAATGAGAATACAATCACAGGAGCTAAGCCTGGCTAGATGAGTGAAAGACATGGAAAAATATGAGAACTGGCTGGATGAGTGAAAGGCTTGGAAAATAATGAGAACTTTATTTTACAGACTTTCTTACACAGGACTGACCTTAGAGACTACAGATTGCAGAATATAGATATTTTCCTCATTTTACTTGGAATCTAATAGACTGATTTCTTCAATCAAGGGTGACTGAGATTGTTTTCTTATGCCAGAGATCAAAAGAGATAAAAGTTGGACATATGAATGGATGTGTGCCTAAAATAACCAAGGCCGGACTTGCTTGGGATTGTACTGAAGACTATATCCTTTTCAAGTTAAATGATTTCTGTTGTTGAATTGTTAAAGTGATCATTACCACCATTTAGCCTTGATTGTTAGTTTGATAAGAGATTAATTTGTTTGTGTCATTTTAGTCAAGTGTTCAGAATCGTGTTTTAAAAAGGAGATGAAGATGATGTCCTTCACAGCTTGATGCCACGCCCCATTACAACGGAATGAGAGAGAGATACCATCTACCAATTGGTAAAAATTCAATTGCAAAAAGATTGCAAGCTCAGGACTGTGGATATGTTGATGGGCCAGGTATTGTTCATCAGAGAATCCATTCCCTAGGGGTGACTTGGAATAGGACATTGAAAGAAACTTTAGCGAAAATGTGTCAAGAAACGGATTTAAATTGGTTCCAAGTGATTTCCATTTGTTTAAAATGGTGTGCTGTGTTTCCCTGTTACTGTTCTGTATTTCTGTCTCCTCAGGCGATATCATGTGGTTTAAAAACAAAAGAAAAAAACAAAACAAAACAAAATGGAGACTTGGCCCATTGAGATCAAAGTAAAAGGGCAGTGTGATGTGATGTGATGTTTTCCTGACCACCCCAAGTGAGGAGATTAAGGCCTTGGAACCGTTATATTTAAATCCAAAGAGATACTATTGGAAATAAGCCATTGAATAGCAGATATATTATTATTCAGGTGGACGATGACCAGAAGGACCCACTGAAGATATGCCTGACCAAAGTTCCGGCAGGCGCGCCGAAAGGAGGTCCAAAGGACGACCTTGAAGAGGAAAGGAGAGTCAGCGTCGTGGGGGGCCACTCTCCTGGGGACAGGCTGATCGAAAGCCACCCCGAAGAGGAGGATAGACTTCCGAGAGTCACCCAAAGATATGAACTTGGGACTTGGGAGTGTCAGTTTTTGGGTTTTTCTGTGTATTGTATAGTTTTGTTTGTTTTGGCTCTGCTGGTGGTGTAAGAAGATCCTTTGTAGGCCTCCACCAGAGAGCAGAAATGATAAGGCTGATCAGTAAAATGTGTTATTGGGACTGACCATAGTCCAACATAGGGCAATTGGATCAAGATACATGTACAACATATGTTTCAGATAGTACATTGATACATACACTTACAAAAACAGTAGGGTCATTCTTATCCCTACCTTTAAAAAGCAAGGATCCTCAAATAACGCTTGGAGGATTGCAGTTAACAATTCAATGTCCTCAGCAATGCTGAGGGACCCAATTACATTTTGTTTCAAAGGTTAAACTCATTGCACAGATCACTATTTATGCAAAAGCCACAACTTCAGTTATGTCAAGACTCAGAATCTGTCTGACATGGAATAGAGAGAGCTGTATCCTAACTATCCTATGTTTGAGATAAAATGCAACTACACTAGTGACACCATCGGTTCAGGTTGGCAGATAAAGAGACCCTAACGTGGGGTTCTTCTTTGTCAAATGGGCTAATAGCTATCATCCTGGGAGGTATCAGTGTGTTGGTGTGGGCTTTCTAACCCTACCAGTGTGAATCATCAAAGGAACCCAACCCAGAGAGAGGCAGAAGAGGGGGGTTCCAGCCAGAGAAAATGGGTGCTGGGTGTGATGAGACAGTGATC
The DNA here is from genome assembly GCA_030556195.1 of Anolis apletophallus. Taxonomy (NCBI): domain Eukaryota; kingdom Metazoa; phylum Chordata; class Lepidosauria; order Squamata; family Anolidae; genus Anolis; species Anolis apletophallus. Next base: position 91,740,131 of record JARBWK010000006.1, on the reverse strand, counting down.
ATTGAGGATCAACTGTCTGACACCAAAAGCCCAAAGGGTAGGAGCCGGAGCCATCACTGAGATCCTGTCTTTAGGGTCATACCCAGGAATAATAGCCCAGGACAATCAAAAGAGCATTGTGAGGCTCATCTGTCGCCTAGAAAATCTATCAGTGCCACTGGGAAAATAGTTAGAGCATTGCAAACTGAAGCTGAAGAGTTAAGTCAAATGGAGATACAGCAGAAAATGGCCTTAGATTACCTCTTGACAACAAAGGAGGATTTTGTGCAATGATCAAAAGACAACTGCTAAATACAATTTCATAATTTGAACCAAACAATAGAAGATGACCTAGAAAAGCTACAGGTCATGAGTCAACATAACTTTAACTAACCATCTCAGTTTTCATGGCTAACTTCATGGTTGCCAAATGCGGCCTGGTTGAAAGAGTTGGTGATCGAGGGCTTCATTATGTTTGTGATAATTGTTCTTGTTTTATTGATAACACCATGTCTTGTTCTCTTGATTAGGAGGACAGAATAAGCCAGATTGGTATGATTATTGCTGGAGATCTTGCAATAAGATATGATGGTGTATAATTGTAGTTGCAAGTTCTCAGGTATCACTAGCAACAAAAAAACAGTAGGGAATGAAGGGGGTTAAAGAGAGGAGATGCTCCAAGTGCCCGTATGTTAGCAATAATCTGCCCAGAGACAGCAGAACAGAGAAGGAGCCATACAAAGGGAATCAAACTGAGCCTGTGCAGGAATGCAAGAGATAAAGAAACACTGTATCTCCAAGAATAAAGCGTGGACAGTCCGTGTTACATTATGATAGGCTGCAATTTTAGCTGCGACATAACTTTTAACCAATAATAAGATTTTGGGCAACCATAAGTTGAACCCTGATGCTTGTATAAATATGTGCCTCACAAGGGGGAGGGGCCACTCCCTTGAAGCACCATGTTGTGCAGGGACGGACTCGCAGCTGTGAAAACAAAGTAAACTGAGCTTTCTGAGAAATCCTGTTGTCTGTCTTCTCCTTCTACTGCGTCTGCACGAGCAGCCTGCCTTGTGGGAGTATGGTAATCTGCTACAATATCTCCAAAAAATATCAGGATTTTTAGGGCAATCCAGTAGTTTTACTATATAAATATGTGAACATGTTAGCAGTTGCTTCAAAATTCTATAGAATGACTAAAGCCCTCAGGCTTTTAGTTTCATAAACACTTTCTACATTTAGAAAATTAAATTGAAATTTATGTTAGTTCATTAACGGTATCACTTAAAAGCATAAGAGTTAATTAACTAATTAACAACTTAATTAATTTTGCATTTAACGCTCTTCACTTCACTTAAACCCCTTGATGAAATTTAATGATGTTTCAGTGTGATTTCTGACTAACTACATGGGTCATTCTCTTATTTAGAAGATATTTCATGAAACTAAATGACAGAGTCTATTACAACTTAGCTAGGGCTCCCTCCAGTCATACCAGCAAGCACCAGTGCCCACCTACACAAAGAGCTCTCCAGGGCATAACAGAGTTCTTTTTACCATTTCCCCATGTTACACGGCTGTATTTGCCCTCTTATTTCTGTTTACTCAAGAAGTACAAAAGATGGGGCAGAGAGAGAGAGAGAGAAAAGATCTACTCAAAGGTTGGCCAGCCCTCACATTAGCTTGTTAGAAAATTAATGTAGACAAAAGCAAGATGAGACACATAGGGCAGGAGGGATGACAATTGGGACAGTTGCAGCCAGTTCTCTTGGCAGGAGAAACTGGCCATGGGTTAAAAAAAACCATATGAAGCTGTGATGGATTTGTTGTTGTTATGTACTGTCAAGTCAGCTTCAACTTATGGCAATCATATGAATAAGAGACTTCCAAGACACCCTATAATTAACATCCCTATTAATATCTTGAAACTTGTAGTATGGTCTTCTCCCCCTACTCCATCCCGCTTTTTCTTCAATTCTATTAAACATTATTGCATCTTCCAATTAGTGATATCATCTCATATGTCCAAAGTACAATTGCTTCAGATTAATCATTTTGGCTTCAAGTCCAATCTTGATTTCCTCTGCATATGTTTGTGCCTTCAAATTACACGTAACTGTATGGCGATCCCATGAATTTCATATGGATTTCATGCACATCTAATATTCCT